>JAJHSY010000137.1:1216227-1268727 GCA_020800305.1 Porphyrio hochstetteri | reverse complement strand
AAGAATAATAAAAAGAGGAAGAAGAAGAAGAAGAATTCGAAGAAGAAGAAGAAGAAGAAGAAGATGAAGAAGAAGAAGTAGAATTCGAAGAAGAAGAAGAAGAAGAAGAAGAAGAAGAAGAAGAAGAAGAAGAAGAAGAAGAAGAAGAAGAAGAAGAATTAGAAGAGGAAGAAGAAGAAGAAGAATTTGAAGAAGAAGAAGAATTCGAAGAAGATTTCGAAGAAGAAGAATTCGAAGAAGAAGAAGAATTCGAAGAAGAAGAATTCGAAGAATTCGAAGAAGTAGAAGAATTCGGAGAATAATTTGAAGAAGAATTCGAAGAAGAAGAAGAAGAAGAATTCGAAGAAGAAGATTTCGAAGAAGAATTCGAAGAAGAAGAATTTGAAGAAGAATTCGAAGAAGAATTCGAAGAAGAAGAATTTGAAGAAGAAGAAGAATTCGAAGAAGAAGAATTCGAAAAAGAAGAAGAAGTAGAATTCGAAGAAGAATTCGAAGAAGAATTCGAAGAATTCGAAGAAGAAGAAGAAGAAGAATTCGAAGAAGATGAAGAAGAAGAATTCGAAGATGAAGGAGAATTCGGAGAATAAGAATTTGAAGAAAAATTCGAAGAAGAAGAATTCGAAGAAGAATTCGAAGAAGAAGAATTCGAATAAGAAGAAGAATTCAAAGAAGAATTCGAAGAAGAAGAATTCGAAGTAGAAGAAGAATTTGAAGAATTTGAAGAAGAAGAAGAATTCGAAGAAGAAGAAGAATTCAGAGAATAAGAATTTGAAGAAGAATTCGAAGGAGAAGAATTCAAAGAAGAATTCGAAGAAGAAGAATTCGAAGAAGAATTCGAAAAAGAATTCGAAGAAGAAGAAGAATTCGAAGAAGAAGAATTCGAAGAAGAAGAATTCGAAGAAGAAGAAGAATTCGAAGAAGAAGAAGAAGAATTCGAAGAAGAATTCGAAGAAAAAGAAGAAGAAGAATTCGAAAAAGAAAAAGAAGAATAATGCGAAAAAGAAGAAGAATTCGAAGAAGAAGAATTCGAATAATAATAATAATAATAAGAAGAAGAAGAAGAAGAAGAAGAAGAAGAAGAAGTATTCGAAGAAGAAGAAGAAGAAGAATTAGAAGAGGAAGAAGAAGAAGAAGAATTCGAAGAAGAATTCGAAGAAGAAGAATTCGAAGAAGAAGAAGAATTCGAAGAAGAAGAATTCGAAGAATTCGAAGAAGAAGAAGAATTCGAAGAAGAAGAAGAATTCGAAGAAGAAGAAGAATTCGAAGAAGAAAAATTCGAAGAAGAAGAAAAAAGAATTCGAAGAAAAAGAAGAAGAATAAGAAGAAGAATAATTCGAAAAAGAAGAATTCGAAGAAGAATTCGAAGAAGAAGAAGAAGAAGAATTCGAAGAAGAATTCAAAGAAGAGGAATTCGAAGAAGAAGAATTCGAAGAAGAATTTGAAGAAGAAGAAGAAGAATTCAAAGAAGAAGAAGAAGAAGAATCGAAGAAGAAGAATTCGAATAATAATAATAATAATAATAAGAAGAAGAAGAAGAATCGAAGAAGAAGAATTCGAATAATAATAATAATAATAATAATAAGAAGAAGAAGAAGAAGAAGAATTCGAAGAAGATGAATTCGAAGAAGAAGAATTCGAAGAAGAAGAAGAAAAAGATGAAGAAGATTTCGAAGAAGAAGAAGAATTCGAAGAAGAATTCGAAGCAGAATTCGAAGAAGAAGAATAAGAATAAGAAGAAGAATTCGAAGATGTAGACGAATTCGAAGAAGAAGAATTCGAAGAAGAAGAAGAATTCGAAGAAGAAGAAGAATTCGAAGAAGAAGAAGAAGAAGAAGAGTTTGAATAAAAAGAAGTAGAAGAAGAAGAAGTATTCTAAGAAAATCAAGAAGAAGAAGAAGAAGAAGAAGCAGAAGAAGAATTCGAAGAAGAAGAATTCCAAGAATTCGAAGAAGAAGAAGAAGAATTCCAAGAATTCGAAGAAGAAGAAGAAGAAGAAGAAGAAGAAGAAGAAGAAGAAGAAGAATTCGAAGAAGAAGAATTCGAAGAAGAATTCGAAGAAGAATTCGAAGAAGAAGAATTCGAAGAATTCGAAGAAGAAAAAGAATTCGAAGAATTCGAAGAAGAATTCGAAGAAGAATTCGAAGAAGAAGAATTTGAAGAAGAAGAAGAATTCGAAGAAGAAGAATTCGAAAAAGAAGAAGAATTCGAAGAAGAAGAAGAATTCGAAGAAGAATTCGAAGAAGTAGAATTCGAAGATAGAAGAATTCGAAGAATAAGAAGAATTCGAAGAAGAAGAATTCGAAGAAGAAGAAGAAGAAGAAGAATTCGAAGAATTCGAAGAAGAATTTGAAGTAGAAGAATTCGAAGAAGAAGATGAATTCGAAGAAGAATTCGAAGAAGAAGAATTCGAAGTAGAAGAAGAATTCGAAGAAGAAGAAGGAGTCGAAGAAGAATTCGAAGAAGAAGAAGAAGAATTCGAAGAAGAAGAATTCGAAGAAGGAGAATTCGAAGAAGAAGAAGTATTCGAAGAAGAATTCGAAAAAGAATTCAAAAAAGAATTCGAATAAGAAGAATTCGAAGAAGAATTCGAAGAAGAAGAAGAAGAATTCGAAGAGGAAGAAGAAGAAGAAGAATTCGAAGAAGAATTCGAAGAAGAAGAATTCGAAGAAGAATTCGAAGAAGAAGAAGAAGAATTCGAAGAAGAATTCGAAGAAGAATTCGAAGAAGAAGAATTTGAAGAAGAAGAAGAATTCGAAGAAGAATTCGAAAAAGAAGAAGAAGAATTCGAAGAAGAAGAAGAATTCGAAGAAGAATTCGAAGAAGAAGAATTCGAAGATAGAAGAATTCGAAGAATAAGAAGAATTCAAAGAAGAAGAATTCGAAGACAGAAGAATTCGAAGAAGAAGAAGAAGAAGAATTCGAAGAAGAAGAAAAAGAATTCGAAGAATTCGAAGAAGAATTTGAAGTAGAAGAATTCGAAGAAGAAGAATTCGAAGAAGAATTCGAAGAAGAAGAAGAAGAATTCGAAGAAGAAGAATTCGAAGAAGGAGAATTCGAAGAAGAAGAAGTATTCGAAGAAGAATTCGAAAAAGAATTCAAAAAAGAATTCGAATAAGAAGAATTCGAAAAAGAATTCGAAGAAGAAAAATAAGAATAAGAATAAGAATAAGAAGAAGAATTCGAAGAAGAATTCAAAGAAGAAGAATTCGAAGAAGAAGTATTCGAAGAAGAAGAAGAAGAATTCGAAGAAAAACAAGAAGAAGAAGAAGAAGAATTCTAAGAAGAAGATGAATTCGAAGAAGAAGAAGAAGAAGAATTCGAAGAAGAAGAATTCGAAGAAGAATTCGAAGAAGAAGAATTCGAAGAAGAAGAAGAATTCGAAGAAGAATTCGAAGAAGAATTCGAAGAAGAAGAATTTGAAGAAGAAGAAGAATTCGAAGAAGAAGAATTCGAAAAAGAAGAAGAAGAATTCGAAGAAGAAGAAGAATTCGAAGAAGAATTCGAAGAAGAAGAATTCGAAGATAGAAGAATTCGAAGAATAAGAAGAATTCAAAGAAGAAGAATTCGAAGACAGAAGAATTCGAAGAAGAAGAAGAAGAAGAAGAATTCGAAGAATTCGAAGAAGAAGAAAAAGTATTCGAAGAATTCGAAGAAGAAGAATTCGAAGAAGAAGAATTCGAAGAAGAAGAAGAAGAAGAATTCGAAGAAGAAGAATTCGAAGAAGAAAAAGAAGAATAATGCGAAAAAGAAGAAGAATTCGAATAAGAAGAAGAACTCGAAGAAGAATAATAATAAGAAGAAGAATTCGAAGAAGAAGAAGATGAAGAAGAAGAAGAAGAAGAAGATGAAGAAGAAGAAGAAGAATTCGAAGAAGAAGAAGAAGAAGAAGAATTAGAAGAGGAAGAAGAAGAAGAAGAATTCGAAGAAGAAGAAGAATTCGAAGAAGAAAATGAATTCGAAGAAGAATTCGAAGAAGAAGAATTCGAAGAAGAAGAAGATGAAGAAGAAGAAGAAGAAGAAGATGAAGAAGAAGAAGAAGAATTCGAAGAAGAAGAAGAAGAAGAAGAATTAGAAGAGGAAGAAGAAGAAGAAGAATTCGAAGAAGAAGAAGAATTCGAAGAAGAAAATGAATTCGAAGAAGAATTCGAAGAAGAAGAATTCGAAGTAGAAGAAGAATTCGAAGAAGAAGAAGGAGTCGAAGAAGAATTCGAAGAAGAAGAAGTATTCGAAGAAGAATTCGAAAAAGAATTCAAAAAAGAATTCGAATAAGAAGAATTCGAAGAAGAATTCGAAGAAGAAGAAGAAGAATTCGAAGAAGAATTCAAAGAAGATAAATGAGAATAAGAATAATAAGAAGAAGAAGAATTCGAAGAAGAATTCAAAGAAGAAGAATTCGAAGAAGAAGTATTCGAAGAAGAAATCGAAGAAGAAGAAGAAGAATTCGAAGAAGAATTCGAAGAGGAAAAATAAGAATAAGAATAAGAAGAAGAATTCGAAGAAGAATTCAAATAAGAAGAATTCGAAGAAGAAGTATTCGAAGAAGAAGAAGAATTCGAAGAAAAACAAGAAGAAGAAGAAGAAGAATTCGAAGAAGAAGAATTCCAAGAATTCGAAATAGAAGAAGAAGAAGAAGAAGAAGTTGAAGAAGAAGAAGAAGAAGAAGAAGAATTCGAAAAAGAATTCGAAGAAGAATTTTAAGAATAATTCGAAGAAGAAGAATAAGAAGAAGAAGAAGAATTTGAAGAAGAATAAGAAGAAGAAAATTTCGAAGAAGAAGAATTCGAAGAAGAAGAAGTATTCGAAGAAGAAGAATAAGAATTCGAGGAAGAAGAAGAAGAAGAATTCGAAGAAGAAGATTTTGAAGAAGAATTCGAAGAAGAATTCGAAGAAGAAGAAGAAGAAGAAGAATTCAAAGAAGAAGAATTCGAAGAAGAAGAAGAATTCGAAGAAGAAAAATTCGAAGAAGAAGAAAAAGAAGAATTCGAAGAAAAAGATGAAGAATAAGAAGAAGAATAATTCGAAGAAGAAGAATTCGAAGAAGAAGAGGAAGAAGAAGAAGAAGAAGAAGAACAATTCAAAGAAGAAGAATTCGAAGAAGAAGAATTCGAAGAAGAATTCGAAGAAGAATTCGAAGAATTCAAAGAATTCGAAGAAAAATTCGAAGACGAAGAAGAAGAAGTATTCGAAGAATTCGAAGAAGAAGAATTCGAAGAAGAAGAATTCGAAGAAGAAGAAGAAGAAGAATTCGAAGAAGAAGAATTCGAAGAAGAAAAAGAAGAATAATGCGAAAAAGAAGAAGAATTCGAAGAAGAAGAAGAACTCGAAGAAGAATAATAATAAGAAGAAGAATTCGAAGAAGAAGAAGATGAAGAAGAAGAAGAAGAAGAAGATGAAGAAGAAGAAGAAGAATTCGAAGAAGAAGAAGAAGAAGAAGAATTAGAAGAGGAAGAAGAAGAAGAAGAATTCGAAGAAGAAGAAGAATTCGAAGAAGAATTCGAAGAAGAAGAATTCTAAGAAGAAGATGAATTCGAAGAAGAAGAAGAAGAAGAATTCGAAGAAGAAGAATTCGAAGAAGAATTCGAAGAAGAAGAATTCGAAGAAGAATTCGAAGAAGAAGAAGAAGAATTCGAAGAAGAATTCGAAGAAGAAGAATTTGAAGAAGAAGAAGAATTCGAAGAAGAAGAATTCGAAAAAGAAGAAGAAGAATTCGAAGAAGAAGAAGAATTCGAAGAAGAATTCGAAGAAGAAGAATTCGAAGATAGAAGAATTCGAAGAATAAGAAGAATTCGAAGAAGAATTCGAAGACAGAAGAATTCGAAGACAGAAGAATTCGAAGAAGAAGAAGAAGAAGAAGAATTCGAAGAATTCGAAGAAGAAGAAAAAGAATTCGAAGAATTCGAAGAAGAATTTGAAGAAGAAGAATTCGAAGTAGAAGAGGAATTCGAAGACGAAGAAGGAGTCGAAGAAGAATTCGAAGAAGAATAATTCGAAGAAGGAGAATTCGAAGAAGAAGAAGTATTCGAAGAAGAATTCGAAAAAGAATTCAAAAAAGAATTCGAATAAGAAGAATTCGAAGAATTCGAAGAAGAAGAAGGAGAATTCGAAGAAGAATTCGAAGAAGAAAAATAAGAATAAGAATAAGAATAAGAAGAAGAATTCGAAGAAGAATTCAAAGAAGAAGAATTCGAAGAAGAAGTATTCGAAGAAGAAGAAGAAGAATTCGAAGAAAAACAAGAAGAAGAAGAAGAAGAATTCGAAGAAGAAGAATTCCAAGAATTCGAAATAGAAGAAGAAGAAGAAGAAGAAGAAGAAGAAGAATTCGAAAAAGAATTCGAAGAAGAATAAGAATAAGAAGAAGAAGAAGAATTCGAAGAAGAAGAATTCGAAGAAGAAGAAGAAGAAGAAGAATTCGAAGAAGAAGAAGAAGAAGAATTTGAAGAAGAAGAAGAAGAAGAAAATTTCGAAGAAGAAGAATTCGAAAAAGAAGAAGTATTCGAAGAAGAAGAATAAGAATTCGAGGAAGAAGCAGAAGAAGAATTCGAAGAAGAATAATTTGAAGAAGAATTCGAAGAAGAATTCGAAGAAGAAGAAGAAGAATTCCAAGAAGAATTCGAAGAAGAAGAAGAAGAAGAAGAATTCAAAGAAGAAGAATTCGAAGAAGAAGAAGAATTCGAAGAAGAAAAATTCGAAGAAGAAGAAAAAGAAGAATTCGAAGAAAAAGAAGAAGAATAAGAAGAAGAATAATTCGAAGAAGAAGAATTCGAAGAATAAGAGGAAGAAGAAGAAGAAGAAGAAGAAGAACAATTCAAAGAAGAAGAATTCGAAGAAGAAGAATTCGAAGAAGAATTCGAAGAAGAATTCGAAGAATTCAAAGAATTCGAAGAAAAATTCGAAGACGAAGAAGAAGAAGTATTCGAAGAATTCGAAGAAGAAGAATTCGAAGAAGAATTCGAAGAAGAAGAAGAAGAAGAAGAAGAATTCGAAGAAGAAGAATTCGAAGAAGAAAAAGAAGAATAATGCGAAAAAGAAGAAGAATTCGAAGAAGAAGAAGAATTCGAAGAAGAAGAATAATAATAAGAAGAATTTGAAGAAGAAGAAGATGAAGAAGAAGAAGAAGAAGAAGAAGAAGATGAAGAAGAAGAAGAAGAATTCGAAGAAGAAGAAGAAGAAGAATTAGAAGAGGAAGAAGAAGAAGAAGAATTCGAAGAAGAAGAAGAATTCGAAGAAGAATTCGAAGAAGAAGAATTCTAAGAAGAAGATGAATTCGAAGAAGAAGAAGAAGAATTCGAAGAGGAAGAATTCGAAGAAGAATTCGAAGAAGAAGAAGAAGAATTCGAAGAAGAATTCGAAGAAGAATTCGAAGAAGAAGAATTTGAAGAAGAAGAAGAATTCGAAGAAGAAGAATTCGAAAAAGAAGAAGAAGAATTCGAAAAAGAAGAAGAAGAATTCGAAGAAGAAGAAGAATTCGAAGAAGAATTCGAAGAAGAAGAATTCGAAGATAGAAGAATTCGAAGAATAAGAAGAATTCGAAGAAGAAGAATTCGAAGACAGAAGAATTCGAAGAAGAAGAAGAAGAAGAAGAATTCGAAGAATTCGAAGAAGAAGAAAAAGAATTCGAAGAATTCGAAGAAGAATTTGAAGTAGAAGAATTCGAAGAAGAAGATGAATTCGAAGAAGAATTCGAAGAAGAAGAATTCGAAGAAGAAGAATTCGAAGAAGAAGAATTCGAAGAAGAAGAATTCGAGGAAGAAGAAGAAGAATTCGAAGAATAAGAAGAAGAATTCGAAGAATTCGAAGAAGAAGAATTCGAAGAAGAATTCGAAGAAGAATTAGAAGAAGAAAAAGAAGTTGAAGAAGAATAATTCGAAGAAGAAGAAGAATTCGAAGAAGAAGATTTCGAAGAAGAATTCGAAGAAGAAGAAGAAGAAGAAGAAGAATTAGAAGAAGAGGAAGAAGAAAAAGAAAAAGAAGAAGAATTCGAAGAAACAGAAGAAGAAGAAGAAGAATTTGAAGAAGAAGAAGAATTTGAAGAAGAAGAAGTATTCGAAGAAGAAGAAGAGGAAGAATTCGAAGAATTCGAAGAAGAAGAAGAAGAAGAAGAAGAAGAAGAATTCGAAGAAGAAGAATTCGAAGAATTCAAAGAAGTAGAAGAATTCGGAGAAGAATTTGAAGAAGAATTCGAAGAAGAAGAAGAAGAAGAATTCGAAGAAGAAGAATTCGAAGAAGAATTCGAAGAAGAAGAAATCGAAGAAGAAGAATAAGAATAATAAGAAGAATTCGAAGAAGAATAAGAAGAATTTGAAGAAGAAGAATTCGAAGAAGAAGAATTTGAAGAAGAAGAATTCGAAGAAGAAGAAGAAGAAGAAGAATTCGAAGAAGAAGAAGAAGAAGAAGAAGAAGAAGAATTTGAAGAAGAAGAAGAAGAAGAAAAATTCGAAGAAGAAGAATTCGAAAAAGAAGAAGTATTCGAAGAAGAAGAATAAGAATTCGAGGAAGAAGAAGAAGAAGAATTCGAAGAAGAAGAATTTGAAGAAGAATTCGAAGAAGAATTCGAAGAAGAAGAAGAAGAAGAAGAATTCCAAGAAGAATTCGAAGAAGAAGAAGAAGAAGAATTCGAAGAAGAATTCAAAGAAGAGGAATTCGAAGAAGAAGAATTCGAAGAAGAATTTGAAGAAGAAGAAGAAGAATTCGAAGAAGAAGAAGAATTAGAAGAAGAAGAAGAAGAATTCGAAGAAGAAGAAGAAGAAGAAGAATCGAAGAAGAAGAATTCGAATAATAATAATAATAATAATAAGAAGAAGAAGAATCGAAGAAGAAGAATTCGAATAATAATAATAATAATAATAAGAAGAAGAAGAAGAAGAATTCGAAGAAGAAGATAAAGAATTCGAAGAAGAAGAATTCGAAGAAGATGAATTCGAAGAAGAAGAAGAATTCGAAGAAGAAGAAAAAGATGAAGAAGATTTCGAAGAAGAACAAGAATTCGAAGAAGAATTTGAAGCAGAATTCGAAGAAGAAGAATAAGAATAAGAAGAAGAATTCGAAGAAGTAGAAGAATTCGAAGAAGAAGAATTCGAAGAAGAAGAAGAATTCGAAGAAGAAGAAGAAGAAGAAGAGTTTGAATAAAAAGAAGAATTCGAAGAAGAAGAATTCGAAGAAGAAGAAGAAGAAGAAGAATTCGAAGAAGAAGAAGAAGAAGAAGAATTCGAAGAATTCGAAGAAGAAAAAGAATTCGAAGAATTCGAAGAAGAATTCGAAGACGAAGAAGAAGAAGTATTCGAAGAATTCGAAGAAGAAGAATTCGAAGAAGAAGAATTCGAAGAAGAAGAAGAAGAAGAATTCGAAGAAGAAGAATTCGAAGAAGAAAAAGAAGAATAATGCGAAAAAGAAGAAGAATTCGAATAAGAAGAAGAATTCGAAGAATAATAATAATAATAAGAAGAATTCGAAGAAGAAGAAGATGAAGAAGAAGAAGAAGAAGAAGAAGAAGATGAAGAAGAAGAAGAAGAAGAAGAAGAAGAAGAAAAATTCGAAGAAGAAGAATTCGAAAAAGAAGAAGTATTCGAAGAAGAAGAAGAAGAAGAAGAATTCGAAGAATTCGAAGAAGAAGAAAAAGAATTCGAAGAATTCGAAGAAGAAGAATTCGAAGTAGAAGAAGAATTTGAAGAAGAAGAAGGAGTCGAAGAAGAATTCGAAGAAGAAGAAGAATTCGAAGAAGAAGAATTCGAAGAAGGAGAATTCGAAGAATTCGAAGAATTCGAAGTATTCGAAGAAGAAGAAGAAGAAGAAGAAGAAGAAGAAGAAGAAGAAGAAGAAGAAGAAGAAGAAGAATTCAAAGAAGAATTCGAAGAAGAATTCGAAGAAGAAGAATTCGAAGAAGAAGAAGAAGAATAAGAAGAAGAATTCGAAGAAGAAGAAGAAGAAGAAGAAGAAGAAGAAGAAGAATTCCAAGAATTCGAAATAGAAGAAGAAGAAGAAGAAGAAGTAGAAGAAGAATTCGAAGAAGAATTCGAAGAAGAAGAATTCGAAGAAGAATTCGAAGAAGAATTCGAAAAAGAAGAAGTATTCGAAGAAGAAGAATAAGAATTCGAGGAAGAAGAAGAAGAAGAATTCGAAGAAGAAGAATTTGAAGAAGAATTCGAAGAAGAAGAAGAAGAAGAAGAAGAAGAAGAAGAAGAAGAAGAATTCCAAGAAGAATTCGAAGAAGAAGAAGAAGAAGAAAAATTCAAAGAAGAAGAATTCGAAGAAGAAGAAGAATTCGAAGAAGAAAAATTCGAAGAAGAAGAAAAAGAAGTATTCGAAGAAAAAGAAGAAGAATAAGAAGAAGAATAATTCGAAGAAGAAGAATTCGAAGAAGAAGAGGAAGAAGAAGAAGAAGAAGAAGAACAATTCAAAGAAGAAGAATTCGAAGAAGAATTCGAAGAATTCAAAGAATTCGAAGAAAAATTCGAAGACGAAGAAGAAGAAGTATTCGAAGAATTCGAAGAAGAAGAATTCGAAGAAGAAGAATTCGAAGAAGAAGAAGAAGAAGAATTCGAAGAAGAAGAATTCGAAGAAGAAAAAGAAGAATAATGCGAAAAAGAAGAAGAATTCGAAGAAGAAGAATTCGAAGAAGAATAATAATAATAAGAAGAATTCGAAGAAGAAGAAGATGAAGAAGAAGAAGAAGAATTCGAAGAAGAATTTGAAGAAGAAGAATTCGAAGAAGAAGAAGAAGAAGAAGAAGAATTAGAAGAGGAAGAAGAAGAAGAATTCGAAGAAGAATTTGAAGAAAAAGAAGAAGAAGAATTCGAAGAAGAATTCGAAGAAGAATTCGAAGTAGAAGAATTCGAAGAAGAAGAAGAATTCGAAGAAGAATTCGAAGAAGAAGAATACGAAGAAGAAGAGGAATTCGAAGAAGAGGACGGATTCGAAGAAGAATTCGAAGAAGAAGAAGAAGAATTTGAAGAAGAAGAAGAAGAAAAATTCGAAGAAGAAGAAGAAGAAGAAGAAGAAGAAGGATTCGAAGAAGTATTCGAAGAAGAAGAAGAAGAAGAAGAAGAAGAAGAAGAAGAAAAATTCGAAGAAGAAGAAGAAGAATTCGAAGAAGAAGAAGTATTCGAAGAATAATTCGAAGAAGAATTAAAAGAAGAATTCGAAGAAGAAGAAGAATTCGAAGAAGAAGAATTCGAAGAAGAATAAGAAGAAGAAGAAGAATTAGAAGAGGAAGAAGAAGAAGAAGAATTCGAAGAAGAAGAAGAATTCGAAGAAGGATTCAAAGAAGAAGAATTCTAAGAAGAAGATGAATTCGAAGAAGAAGAAGAAGAAGAATTCGAAGAAGAAGAATTCGAAGAAGAATTCGAAGAAGAAGAATTCGAAGAAGAAGAATTTGAAGAAGAAGAAGAATTCAAAGAAGAATTCGAAAAAGAAGAAGAAGAATTCGAAGAAGAATTCGAAGAAGAAGAATTCTAAGAAGAAGATGAATTCGAAGAAGAAGAAGAATAATAATTCGAAAAAGAAGAATTCGAAGAAGAATTCGAAGAAGAAGAAGAAGAAGAATTCGAAGAAGAATTCAAAGAAGAAGAATTCGAAGAAGAATTCGAAGAAGAATTCGAAGAAGAAGAAGAAGAATTCAAAGAAGAATTCGAAGAAGAAGAAGAAGAATTCAAAGAAGAATTCGAAGAAGAAGAAGAATTCAAAGAAGAATTCGAAGTAGAAGAATTCGAAGAAGAAGAATTCGAAGAAGAAGAATAATTCGAAGAAGAAAAATTCAAAGAAGAAGAAAAAGAAGAATTCGAAGAAAAAGAAGAAGAATAAGAAGAAGAATAATTCGAAAAAGAAGATTTCGGAGAAGAATTCGAAGAAGAAGAAGAAGAATTCGAAGAAGAATTCGAAGAAGAAGAAGAAAAAGATTTCGATGAAGAAGAATTCGAAGAAGAAGAATTCTAAGAAGAAGAAGAAGAAGAAAAAGAAGAAGAAGAATTCGAAGAAGAATTCGAAGTAGAAGAATTCGAAGAAGAAGAGGAATTCGAAGAAGAGGAAGGATTCGAAGAAGAATTCGAAGAAGAAGAAGAAGAATTTGAAGAAGAAGAAGAAGAAGAAAAATTCGAAGAAGAAGAAAAAGTCGAAAAAGAAAAATAATTCGAAGAAGAAGAATTCGAAAAAGAAGAAGTATTCGAAGAAGAAGAATAAGAATTCGAGGAAGAAGAAGAAGAATAATTCGAAGAAGAAGAATTTGAAGAAGAATTCGAAGAAGAAGAAGAAGAAGAAGAATTCAAAGAAGAAGAATTCGAAGAAGAAGAAGGAGAATAAAAAGAAGAATAATTCGAAGAAGAAGAATTCGAAGAAGAAGAGGAAGAAGAAGAAGAAGAAGAATTCGAAGAAGAATTCAAAGAAGAAGAATTCGAAGAAGACAAATTCGAAGAAGAATTCGAAGAAGAAGAAGAAGAATTCGAAGAATTCGAAGAAGAAGAATTCGAAGAAGAAGAATTCGAAGAAGAAGAATTCGAAGAAGAATTCGAAGAAGAAAAAGAAGAAGAAGATGAAGAAGAAGAAGAAGAATTCGAAAAATAATAATAATAATAATAATAATAAGAAGAAGAAGAAGAAGAAGAAGTATTCGAAGAAGAAGAAGAATTAGAAGAGGAAGAATAATAAGAAGAATTCGAAGAAGAAGAAGAAGAAGAAGATGAAGAAGAAGAAGAAGAATTCGAAAAAGAATTCGAAGAAGAATTCGAAGAAGAAGAAGAAGAAGAAGAAGAAGAAGAAGAAGAAGAAGAAGAAGAAGAAGAAGAAGAAGAAGAAGAAGAAGAAGAAGAAGAAGAATTTGAAGAAGAAGAAGAAGAAGAAAATTTCGAAGAAGAAGAATTCGAAAAAGAAGAAGTATTCGAAGAAGAAGAATAAGAATTCGAGGAAGAAGAAGAAGAAGAATTCGAAGAAGAAGAATTTGTAGAAGAATTCGAAGAAGAATTCGAAGAAGAAGAAGAAGAAGAAGAATTCCAAGAAGAATTCGAAGAAGAAGAAGAAGAAGAAGAATTCAAAGAAGAAGAATTCGAAGAAGAAGAAGAATTCGAAGAAGAAAAATTCGAAGAAGAAGAAAAAGAAGAATTCGAAGAAAAAGAAGAAGAATAAGAAGAAGAATAATTCGAAGAAGAAGAATTCGAAGAAGAAGAGGAAGAAGAAGAAGAAGAAGAAGAAGAACAATTCAAAGAAGAAGAATTCGAAGAAGAAGAATTCGAAGAAGAATTCGAAGAAGAATTCGAAGAAGAATTCGAAGAATTCGAAGAAAAATTCGAAGACGAAGAAGAAGAAGTATTCGAAGAATTCGAAGAAGAAGAATTCGAAGAAGAAGAATTCGAAGAATTCGAAGAAGAAGAATTCGAAGAAGAAGAATTCGAAGAAGAAAAAGAAGAATAATGCGAAAAAGAAGAAGAATTCGAATAAGAAGAAGAATTCGAAGAAGAAGAATAATAATAAGAAGAATTCGAAGAAGAAGAAGATGAAGAAGAAGAAGAAGAAGAAGAAGATGAAGAAGAAGAAGAAGAATTCGAAGAAGAAGAAGAAGAAGAAGAAGAATTAGAAGAGGAAGAAGAAGAAGAAGAATTCGAAGAAGAAGAAGAAGAAGAAGAAGAATTAGAAGAGGAAGAAGAAGAAGAAGAATTCGAAGAAGAAGAATTCTAAGAAGAAGATGAATTCGAAGAAGAAGAAGAATTCGAAGAAGAAGAATTCGAAGAAGAATTCGAAGAAGAAGAATTCGAAGAAGAATTCGAAGAAGAATTCGAAGAAGAAGAATTTGAAGAAGAAGAAGAATTCGAAGAAGAAGAATTCGAAAAAGAAGAAGAAGAATTCGAAGAAGAAGAAGAATTCGAAGAAGAAAAATTCGAAGAAGAAGAAAAAGAAGAATTCGAAGAAAAAGAAGAAGAATAAGAAGAAGAATAATTCGAAGAAGAAGAATTCGAAGAAGAAGAGGAAGAAGAAGAAGAAGAAGAAGAACAATTCAAAGAAGAAGAATTCGAAGAAGAAGAATTCGAAGAAGAATTCGAAGAAGAATTCGAAGAATTCAAAGAATTCGAAGAAAAATTCGAAGACGAAGAAGAAGAAGTATTCGAAGAATTCGAAGAAGAAGAATTCGAAGAAGAAGAATTCGAAGAAGAATTCGAAGAAGAAGAAGAAGAAGAAGAATTCGAAGAAGAAAAAGAATAATGCGAAAAAGAAGAAGAATTCGAATAAGAAGAAGAATTCGAAGAATAATAATAATAAGAAGAAGAATTCGAAGAAGAAGAAGATGAAGAAGAAGAAGAAGAAGAAGAAGAAGAAGAAGATGAAGAAGAAGAAGAAGAAGAAGAAGAAGATGAATTCGAAGAAGAAGAATAAGAATTCGAAGAAGAAGAATTCGAAGAAGAATTCGAAGAAGAAGAATTCGAAGAAGAATTCGAAGAAGAAGAAGAAGAATTCGAAGAAGAATTCGAAGAAGAATTCGAAGAAGAAGAATTTGAAGAAGAAGAAGAATTCGAAGAAGAATTCGAAAAAGAAGAAGAAGAATTCGAAGAAGAAGAAGAATTCGAAGAAGAATTCGAAGAAGAAGAATTCGAAGATAGAAGAATTCGAAGAATAAGAAGAATTCAAAGAAGAAGAATTCGAAGACAGAAGAATTCGAAGAAGAAGAAGAAGAAGAATTCGAAGAAGAAGAAAAAGAATTCGAAGAATTCGAAGAAGAATTTGAAGTAGAAGAATTCGAAGAAGAAGAATTCGAAGAAGAATTCGAAGAAGAAGAAGAAGAATTCGAAGAAGAAGAATTCGAAGAAGGAGAATTCGAAGAAGAAGAAGTATTCGAAGAAGAAGAATAAGAATTCGAGGAAGAAGAAGAAGAAGAATTCGAAGAAGAAGAATTTGTAGAAGAATTCGAAGAAGAATTCGAAGAAGAAGAAGAAGAAGAAGAATTCCAAGAAGAATTCGAAGAAGAAGAAGAAGAAGAAGAATTCAAAGAAGAAGAATTCGAAGAAGAAGAAGAATTCGAAGAAGAAAAATTCGAAGAAGAAGAAAAAGAAGAATTCGAAGAAAAAGAAGAAGAATAAGAAGAAGAATAATTCGAAGAAGAAGAATTCGAAGAAGAAGAGGAAGAAGAAGAAGAAGAAGAAGAAGAACAATTCAAAGAAGAAGAATTCGAAGAAGAAGAATTCGAAGAAGAATTCGAAGAAGAATTCGAAGAAGAATTCGAAGAATTCGAAGAAAAATTCGAAGACGAAGAAGAAGAAGTATTCGAAGAATTCGAAGAAGAAGAATTCGAAGAAGAAGAATTCGAAGAATTCGAAGAAGAAGAATTCGAAGAAGAAGAATTCGAAGAAGAAAAAGAAGAATAATGCGAAAAAGAAGAAGAATTCGAATAAGAAGAAGAATTCGAAGAAGAAGAATAATAATAAGAAGAATTCGAAGAAGAAGAAGATGAAGAAGAAGAAGAAGAAGAAGAAGATGAAGAAGAAGAAGAAGAATTCGAAGAAGAAGAAGAAGAAGAATTAGAAGAGGAAGAAGAAGAAGAAGAATTCGAAGAAGAAGAAGAAGAAGAAGAAGAATTAGAAGAGGAAGAAGAAGAAGAAGAATTCGAAGAAGAAGAATTCTAAGAAGAAGATGAATTCGAAGAAGAAGAAGAATTCGAAGAAGAAGAATTCGAAGAAGAATTCGAAGAAGAAGAATTCGAAGAAGAATTCGAAGAAGAATTCGAAGAAGAAGAATTTGAAGAAGAAGAAGAATTCGAAGAAGAAGAATTCGAAAAAGAAGAAGAAGAATTCGAAGAAGAAGAAGAATTCGAAGAAGAAAAATTCGAAGAAGAAGAAAAAGAAGAATTCGAAGAAAAAGAAGAAGAATAAGAAGAAGAATAATTCGAAGAAGAAGAATTCGAAGAAGAAGAGGAAGAAGAAGAAGAAGAAGAAGAACAATTCAAAGAAGAAGAATTCGAAGAAGAAGAATTCGAAGAAGAATTCGAAGAAGAATTCGAAGAATTCAAAGAATTCGAAGAAAAATTCGAAGACGAAGAAGAAGAAGTATTCGAAGAATTCGAAGAAGAAGAATTCGAAGAAGAAGAATTCGAAGAAGAATTCGAAGAAGAAGAAGAAGAAGAAGAATTCGAAGAAGAAAAAGAATAATGCGAAAAAGAAGAACAATTCGAATAAGAAGAAGAATTCGAAGAATAATAATAATAAGAAGAAGAATTCGAAGAAGAAGAAGATGAAGAAGAAGAAGAAGAAGAAGAAGAAGAAGAAGATGAAGAAGAAGAAGAAGAAGAAGAAGAAGATGAATTCGAAGAAGAAGAATAAGAATTCGAAGAAGAAGAATTCGAAGAAGAATTCGAAGAAGAAGAATTCGAAGAAGAATTCGAAGAAGAAGAAGAAGAATTCGAAGAAGAATTCGAAGAAGAATTCGAAGAAGAAGAATTTGAAGAAGAAGAAGAATTCGAAGAAGAATTCGAAAAAGAAGAAGAAGAATTCGAAGAAGAAGAAGAATTCGAAGAAGAATTCGAAGAAGAAGAATTCGAAGATAGAAGAATTCGAAGAATAAGAAGAATTCAAAGAAGAAGAATTCGAAGACAGAAGAATTCGAAGAAGAAGAAGAAGAAGAATTCGAAGAAGAAGAAAAAGAATTCGAAGAATTCGAAGAAGAATTTGAAGTAGAAGAATTCGAAGAAGAAGAATTCGAAGAAGAATTCGAAGAAGAAGAAGAAGAATTCGAAGAAGAAGAATTCGAAGAAGGAGAATTCGAAGAAGAAGAAGTATTCGAAGAAGAAGAATAAGAATTCGAGGAAGAAGAAGAAGAAGAATTCGAAGAAGAAGAATTTGTAGAAGAATTCGAAGAAGAATTCGAAGAAGAAGAAGAAGAAGAAGAATTCCAAGAAGAATTCGAAGAAGAAGAAGAAGAAGAAGAATTCAAAGAAGAAGAATTCGAAGAAGAAGAAGAATTCGAAGAAGAAAAATTCGAAGAAGAAGAAAAAGAAGAATTCGAAGAAAAAGAAGAAGAATAAGAAGAAGAATAATTCGAAGAAGAAGAATTCGAAGAAGAAGAGGAAGAAGAAGAAGAAGAAGAAGAAGAACAATTCAAAGAAGAAGAATTCGAAGAAGAAGAATTCGAAGAAGAATTCGAAGAAGAATTCGAAGAAGAATTCGAAGAATTCGAAGAAAAATTCGAAGACGAAGAAGAAGAAGTATTCGAAGAATTCGAAGAAGAAGAATTCGAAGAAGAAGAATTCGAAGAATTCGAAGAAGAAGAATTCGAAGAAGAAGAATTCGAAGAAGAAAAAGAAGAATAATGCGAAAAAGAAGAAGAATTCGAATAAGAAGAAGAATTCGAAGAAGAAGAATAATAATAAGAAGAATTCGAAGAAGAAGAAGATGAAGAAGAAGAAGAAGAAGAAGAAGATGAAGAAGAAGAAGAAGAATTCGAAGAAGAAGAAGAAGAAGAATTAGAAGAGGAAGAAGAAGAAGAAGAATTCGAAGAAGAAGAAGAAGAAGAAGAAGAATTAGAAGAGGAAGAAGAAGAAGAAGAATTCGAAGAAGAAGAATTCTAAGAAGAAGATGAATTCGAAGAAGAAGAAGAATTCGAAGAAGAAGAATTCGAAGAAGAATTCGAAGAAGAAGAATTCGAAGAAGAATTCGAAGAAGAATTCGAAGAAGAAGAATTTGAAGAAGAAGAAGAATTCGAAGAAGAAGAATTCGAAAAAGAAGAAGAAGAATTCGAAGAAGAAGAAGAATTCGAAGAAGAAAAATTCGAAGAAGAAGAAAAAGAAGAATTCGAAGAAAAAGAAGAAGAATAAGAAGAAGAATAATTCGAAGAAGAAGAATTCGAAGAAGAAGAGGAAGAAGAAGAAGAAGAAGAAGAACAATTCAAAGAAGAAGAATTCGAAGAAGAAGAATTCGAAGAAGAATTCGAAGAAGAATTCGAAGAATTCAAAGAATTCGAAGAAAAATTCGAAGACGAAGAAGAAGAAGTATTCGAAGAATTCGAAGAAGAAGAATTCGAAGAAGAAGAATTCGAAGAAGAATTCGAAGAAGAAGAATTCGAAGAAGAATTCGAAGAAGAAAAAGAATAATGCGAAAAAGAAGAAGAATTCGAAGAATAATAATAATAAGAAGAAGAATTCGAAGAAGAAGAAGATGAAGAAGAAGAAGAAGAAGAAGAAGAAGAAGAAGAAGAAGAAGAAGATGAAGAAGAAGAAGAAGAAGAAGAAGAAGATGAATTCGAAGAAGAAGAATAAGAATTCGAAGAAGAAGAATTCGAAGAAGAATTCGAAGAAGAATTCGAAGAAGAATTCGAAGAAGAAGAAGAAGAATTCGAAGAAGAATTCGAAGAAGAATTCGAAGAAGAAGAATTTGAAGAAGAAGAAGAATTCGAAGAAGAATTCGAAAAAGAAGAAGAAGAATTCGAAGAAGAAGAATTCGAAGATAGAAGAATTCGAAGAATAAGAAGAATTCAAAGAAGAAGAATTCGAAGACAGAAGAATTCGAAGAAGAAGAAGAAGAAGAATTCGAAGAAGAAGAAAAAGAATTCGAAGAATTCGAAGAAGAATTTGAAGTAGAAGAATTCGAAGAAGAAGAATTCGAAGAAGAATTCGAAGAAGAAGAAGAAGAATTCGAAGAAGAAGAATTCGAAGAAGGAGAATTCGAAGAAGAAGAAGTATTCGAAGAAGAATTCGAAAAAGAATTCAAAAAAGAATTCGAATAAGAAGAATTCGAAAAAGAATTCGAAGAAGAAAAATAAGAATAAGAATAAGAAGAAGAAGAAGAATTCGAAGAAGAATTCAAAGAAGAAGAATTCGAAGAAGAAGTATTCGAAGAAGAAGAAGAAGAATTCGAAGAAAAACAAGAAGAAGAAGAAGAAGAAGAATTCTAAGAAGAAGATGAATTCGAAGAAGAAGAAGAAGAAGAATTCGAAGAAGAAGAATTCGAAGAAGAATTTGAAGAAGAAGAATTCGAAGAAGAAGAAGAAGAATTCGAAGAAGAATTCGAAGAAGAATTCGAAGAAGAATTTGAAGAAGAAGAAGAATTCGAAGAAGAAGAATTCGAAAAAGAAGAAGAAGAATTCGAAGAAGAAGAAGAATTCGAAGAAGAATTCGAAGAAGAAGAATTCGAAGATAGAAGAATTCGAAGAATAAGAATTCAAAGAAGAAGAATTCGAAGACAGAAGAATTCGAAGAAGAAGAAGAAGAAGAAGAATTCGAAGAATTCGAAGAAGAAGAAAAAGTATTCGAAGAATTCGAAGAAGAATTTGAAGTAGAAGAATTCGAAGAAGAAGATGAATTCGAAGAAGAATTCGAAGAAGAAGAATTCGAAGTAGAAGAAGAATTCGAAGAAGAAGAAGGAGTCGAAGAAGATTTCGAAGAAGAAGAAGTATTCGAAGAAGAATTCGAAAAAGAATTCAAAAAAGAATTCGAATAAGAAGAATTCGAAGAAGAATTCGAAGAAGAAGAAGAAGAATTCGAAGAAGAATTCAAAGAAGATAAATAAGAATAAGAATAAGAAGAAGAAGAAGAATTCGAAGAAGAATTCAAAGAAGAAGAATTCGAAGAAGAAGTATTCGAAGAAGAAATCGAAGAAGAAGAAGAAGAATTCGAAGAAGAATTCGAAGAGGAAAAATAAGAATAAGAATAAGAAGAAGAATTCGAAGAAGAATTCAAATAAGAAGAATTCGAAGAAGAAGTATTCGAAGAAGAAGAAGAATTCGAAGAAAAACAAGAAGAAGAAGAAGAAGAATTCGAAGAAGAAGAATTCCAAGAATTCGAAATAGAAGAAGAAGAAGAAGAAGAAGTTGAAGAAGAAGAAGAAGAAGAAGAAGAATTCGAAAAAGAATTCGAAGAAGAATTTGAAGAATAATTCGAAGAAGAAGAATAAGAAGAAGAAGAAGAATTTGAAGAAGAATAAGAAGAAGAAAATTTCGAAGAAGAAGAATTCGAAGAAGAAGAAGTATTCGAAGAAGAAGAATAAGAATTCGAGGAAGAAGAAGAAGAAGAATTCGAAGAAGAAGATTTTGAAGAAGAATTCGAAGAAGAATTCGAAGAAGAAGAAGAAGAAGAAGAATTCCAAGAAGAATTCGAAGAAGAAGAAGAAGAAGAAGAATTCAAAGAAGAAGAATTCGAAGAAGAAGAAGAATTCGAAGAAGAAAAATTCGAAGAAGAAGAAAAAGAAGACTTCGAAGAAAAAGATGAAGAATAAGAAGAAGAATAATTCGAAGAAGAAGAATTCGAAGAAGAAGAGGAAGAAGAAGAAGAAGAAGAAGAACAATTCAAAGAAGAAGAATTCGAAGAAGAAGAATTCGAAGAAGAATTCGAAGAAGAATTCGAAGAATTCAAAGAATTCGAAGAAAAATTCGAAGACGAAGAAGAAGAAGTATTCGAAGAATTCGAAGAAGAAGAATTCGAAGAAGAAGAATTCGAAGAAGAAGAAGAAGAAGAATTCGAAGTAGAAGAATTCGAAGAAGAAAAAGAAGAATAATGCGAAAAAGAAGAAGAATTCGAATAAGAAGAAGAACTCGAAGAAGAATAATAATAAGAAGAAGAATTCGAAGAAGAAGAAGATGAAGAAGAAGAAGAAGAAGAAGATGAAGAAGAAGAAGAAGAATTCGAAGAAGAAGAAGAAGAAGAAGAATTAGAAGAGGAAGAAGAAGAAGAAGAATTCGAAGAAGAAGAAGAATTCGAAGAAGAAGATGAATTCGAAGAAGAATTCGAAGAAGAAGAATTCGAAGTAGAAGAAGAATTCGAAGAAGAAGAAGTATTCGAAGAAGAATTCGAAAAAGAATTCAAAAAAGAATTCGAATAAGAAGAATTCGAAGAAGAATTCGAAGAAGAAGAAGAAGAATTCGAAGAAGAATTCAAAGAAGATAAATAAGAATAAGAATAAGAATAAGAAGAAGAATTCGAAGAAGAATTCAAAGAAGAAGAATTCGAAGAAGAAGTATTCGAAGAAGAAATCGAAGAAGAAGAAGAAGAATTCGAAGAAGAAGAAGAATTCGAAGAAGAATTCGAAGAAGAAGAATTCGAAGATAGAAGAATTCGAAGAATAAGAAGAATTCGAAGAAGAATTCGAAGACAGAAGAATTCGAAGACAGAAGAATTCGAAGAAGAAGAAGAAGAAGAAGAATTCGAAGAATTCGAAGAAGAAGAAAAAGAGTTCGAAGAATTCGAAGAAGAATTTGAAGAAGAAGAATTCGAAGTAGAAGAGGAATTCGAAGAAGAAGAAGGAGTCGAAGAAGAATTCGAAGAAGAAGAATTCGAAGACGGAGAATTCGAAGAAGAAGAAGTATTCGAAGAAGAATTCGAAAAAGAATTCAAAAAAGAATTCGAATAAGAAGAATTCGAAGTATTCGAAGAAGAAGAAGGAGAATTCGAAGAAGAATTCTAAGAAGAAAAATAAGAATAAGAATAAGAATAAGAAGAAGAATTCGAAGAAGAATTCAAAGAAGAAGAATTCGAAGAAGAAGTATTCGAAGAAGAAGAATTCGAAGAAGAATAAGAATAAGAAGAAGAATTCGAAGAAGAAGAATTCGAAGAAGAAGAAGAAGAAGAAGAATTCGAAGAAGAAGAAGAAGAAGAATTTGAAGAAGAAGAAGAAGAAGAAAATTTCGAAGAAGAAGAATTCGAAAAAGAAGAAGTATTCGAAGAAGAAGAATAAGAATTCGAGGAAGAAGCAGAAGAAGAATTCGAAGAAGAATAATTTGAAGAAGAATTCGAAGAAGAATTCGAAGAAGAAGAAGAAGAATTCCAAGAAGAATTCGAAGAAGAAGAAGAAGAAGAAGAATTCGAAGAAGAAGAAGAATTCGAAGAAGAAAAATTCGAAGAAGAAGAAAAAGAAGAATTCGAAGAAAAAGAAGAAGAATAAGAAGAAGAATAATTCGAAGAAGAAGAATTCGAAGAATAAGAGGAAGAAGAAGAAGAAGAAGAAGAACAATTCAAAGAAGAAGAATTCGAAGAAGAAGAATTCGAAGAATTCGAAGAAGAAGAATTCGAAGAAGAAGAATTCGAAGAAGAAAAAGAAGAATAATGCGAAAAAGAAGAAGAATTCGAATAAGAAGAATTCGAAGAAGAAGAATAATAATAAGAAGAATTCGAAGAAGAAGAAGATGAAGAAGAAGAAGAAGAAGAAGAAGATGAAGAAGAAGAAGAAGAATTCGAAGAAGAAGAAGAAGAAGAAGAAGAATTAGAAGAGGAAGAAGAAGAAGAAGAATTCGAAGAAGAAGAAGAAGAAGAAGAAGAATTAGAAGAGGAAGAAGAAGAAGAAGAATTCGAAGAAGAAGAATTCTAAGAAGAAGATGAATTCGAAGAAGAAGAAGAATTCGAAGAAGAAGAATTCGAAGAAGAATTCGAAGAAGAAGAATTCGAAGAAGAATTCGAAGAAGAATTCGAAGAAGAAGAATTTGAAGAAGAAGAAGAATTCGAAGAAGAAGAATTCGAAAAAGAAGAAGAAGAATTCGAAGAAGAAGAAGAATTCGAAGAAGAAAAATTCGAAGAAGAAGAAAAAGAAGAATTCGAAGAAAAAGAAGAAGAATAAGAAGAAGAATAATTCGAAGAAGAAGAATTCGAAGAAGAAGAGGAAGAAGAAGAAGAAGAAGAAGAACAATTCAAAGAAGAAGAATTCGAAGAAGAAGAATTCGAAGAAGAATTCGAAGAAGAATTCGAAGAATTCAAAGAATTCGAAGAAAAATTCGAAGACGAAGAAGAAGAAGTATTCGAAGAATTCGAAGAAGAAGAATTCGAAGAAGAATTCGAAGAAGAATTCGAAGAAGAAGAAGAAGAAGAAGAATTCGAAGAAGAAAAAGAATAATGCGAAAAAGAAGAAGAATTCGAATAAGAAGAAGAATTCGAAGAATAATAATAATAAGAAGAAGAATTCGAAGAAGAAGAAGATGAAGAAGAAGAAGAAGAAGAAGAAGAAGAAGAAGATGAAGAAGAAGAAGAAGAAGAAGAAGAAGATGAATTCGAAGAAGAAGAATAAGAATTCGAAGAAGAAGAATTCGAAGAAGAATTCGAAGAAGAAGAATTCGAAGAAGAATTCGAAGAAGAAGAAGAAGAATTCGAAGAAGAATTCGAAGAAGAATTCGAAGAAGAAGAATTTGAAGAAGAAGAAGAATTCGAAGAAGAATTCGAAAAAGAAGAAGAAGAATTCGAAGAAGAAGAAGAATTCGAAGAAGAATTCGAAGAAGAAGAATTCGAAGATAGAAGAATTCGAAGAATAAGAAGAATTCAAAGAAGAAGAATTCGAAGACAGAAGAATTCGAAGAAGAAGAAGAAGAAGAATTCGAAGAAGAAGAAAAAGAATTCGAAGAATTCGAAGAAGAATTTGAAGTAGAAGAATTCGAAGAAGAAGAATTCGAAGAAGAAGAAGAAGAAGAAGAAGAAGAATTCGAAGAAGAAGAATTCGAAGAAGGAGAATTCGAAGAAGAAGAAGTATTCGAAGAAGAATTCGAAAAAGAATTCAAAAAAGAATTCGAATAAGAAGAATTCGAAAAAGAATTCGAAGAAGAAAAATAAGAATAAGAATAAGAATAAGAAGAAGAATTCGAAGAAGAATTCAAAGAAGAAGAATTCGAAGAAGAAGTATTCGAAGAAGAAGAAGAAGAATTCGAAGAAAAACAAGAAGAAGAAGAAGAAGAAGAATTCTAAGAAGAAGATGAATTCGAAGAAGAAGAAGAAGAAGAATTCGAAGAAGAAGAATTCGAAGAAGAATTCGAAGAAGAAGAATTCGAAGAAGAAGAAGAAGAATTCGAAGAAGAATTCGAAGAAGAATTCGAAGAAGAATTTGAAGAAGAAGAAGAATTCGAAGAAGAAGAATTCGAAAAAGAAGAAGAAGAATTCGAAGAAGAAGAAGAATTCGAAGAAGAATTCGAAGAAGAAGAATTCGAAGATAGAAGAATTCGAAGAATAAGAATTCAAAGAAGAAGAATTCGAAGACAGAAGAATTCGAAGAAGAAGAAGAAGAAGAAGAATTCGAAGAATTCGAAGAAGAAGAAAAAGTATTCGAAGAATTCGAAGAAGAATTTGAAGTAGAAGAATTCGAAGAAGAAGATGAATTCGAAGAAGAATTCGAAGAAGAAGAATTCGAAGTAGAAGAAGAATTCGAAGAAGAAGAAGGAGTCGAAGAAGATTTCGAAGAAGAAGAAGTATTCGAAGAAGAATTCGAAAAAGAATTCAAAAAAGAATTCGAATAAGAAGAATTCGAAGAAGAATTCGAAGAAGAAGAAGAAGAATTCGAAGAAGAATTCAAAGAAGATAAATAAGAATAAGAAGAAGAAGAAGAAGAAGAATTCGAAGAAGAATTCAAAGAAGAAGAATTCGAAGAAGAAGTATTCGAAGAAGAAATCGAAGAAGAAGAAGAAGAATTCGAAGAAGAATTCGAAGAGGAAAAATAAGAATAAGAATAAGAAGAAGAATTCGAAGAAGAATTCAAATAAGAAGAATTCGAAGAAGAAGTATTCGAAGAAGAAGAAGAATTCGAAGAAAAACAAGAAGAAGAAGAAGAAGAATTCGAAGAAGAAGAATTCCAAGAATTCGAAATAGAAGAAGAAGAAGAAGAAGAAGTTGAAGAAGAAGAAGAAGAAGAAGAAGAATTCGAAAAAGAATTCGAAGAAGAATTTGAAGAATAATTCGAAGAAGAAGAATAAGAAGAAGAAGAAGAATTTGAAGAAGAATAAGAAGAAGAAAATTTCGAAGAAGAAGAATTCGAAGAAGAAGAAGTATTCGAAGAAGAAGAATAAGAATTCGAGGAAGAAGAAGAAGAAGAATTCGAAGAAGAAGATTTTGAAGAAGAATTCGAAGAAGAATTCGAAGAAGAAGAAGAAGAAGAAGAATTCCAAGAAGAATTCGAAGAAGAAGAAGAAGAAGAAGAATTCAAAGAAGAAGAATTCGAAGAAGAAGAAGAATTCGAAGAAGAAAAATTCGAAGAAGAAGAAAAAGAAGACTTCGAAGAAAAAGATGAAGAATAAGAAGAAGAATAATTCGAAGAAGAAGAATTCGAAGAAGAAGAGGAAGAAGAAGAAGAAGAAGAAGAACAATTCAAAGAAGAAGAATTCGAAGAAGAAGAATTCGAAGAAGAATTCGAAGAAGAATTCGAAGAATTCAAAGAATTCGAAGAAAAATTCGAAGACGAAGAAGAAGAAGTATTCGAAGAATTCGAAGAAGAAGAATTCGAAGAAGAAGAATTCGAAGAAGAAGAAGAAGAAGAATTCGAAGTAGAAGAATTCGAAGAAGAAAAAGAAGAATAATGCGAAAAAGAAGAAGAATTCGAATAAGAAGAAGAACTCGAAGAAGAATAATAATAAGAAGAAGAATTCGAAGAAGAAGAAGATGAAGAAGAAGAAGAAGAAGAAGATGAAGAAGAAGAAGAAGAATTCGAAGAAGAAGAAGAAGAAGAAGAATTAGAAGAGGAAGAAGAAGAAGAAGAATTCGAAGAAGAAGAAGAATTCGAAGAAGAAGATGAATTCGAAGAAGAATTCGAAGAAGAAGAATTCGAAGTAGAAGAAGAATTCGAAGAAGAAGAAGTATTCGAAGAAGAATTCGAAAAAGAATTCAAAAAAGAATTCGAATAAGAAGAATTCGAAGAAGAATTCGAAGAAGAAGAAGAAGAATTCGAAGAAGAATTCAAAGAAGATAAATAAGAATAAGAATAAGAATAAGAAGAAGAATTCGAAGAAGAATTCAAAGAAGAAGAATTCGAAGAAGAAGTATTCGAAGAAGAAATCGAAGAAGAAGAAGAAGAATTCGAAGAAGAAGAAGAATTCGAAGAAGAATTCGAAGAAGAAGAATTCGAAGATAGAAGAATTCGAAGAATAAGAAGAATTCGAAGAAGAATTCGAAGACAGAAGAATTCGAAGACAGAAGAATTCGAAGAAGAAGAAGAAGAAGAAGAATTCGAAGAATTCGAAGAAGAAGAAAAAGAGTTCGAAGAATTCGAAGAAGAATTTGAAGAAGAAGAATTCGAAGTAGAAGAGGAATTCGAAGAAGAAGAAGGAGTCGAAGAAGAATTCGAAGAAGAAGAATTCGAAGACGGAGAATTCGAAGAAGAAGAAGTATTCGAAGAAGAATTCGAAAAAGAATTCAAAAAAGAATTCGAATAAGAAGAATTCGAAGAATTCGAAGAAGAAGAAGGAGAATTCGAAGAAGAATTCTAAGAAGAAAAATAAGAATAAGAATAAGAATAAGAAGAAGAATTCGAAGAAGAATTCAAAGAAGAAGAATTCGAAGAAGAAGTATTCGAAGAAGAAGAATTCGAAGAAGAATAAGAATAAGAAGAAGAATTCGAAGAAGAAGAATTCGAAGAAGAAGAAGAAGAAGAAGAATTCGAAGAAGAAGAAGAAGAAGAATTTGAAGAAGAAGAAGAAGAAGAAAATTTCGAAGAAGAAGAATTCGAAAAAGAAGAAGTATTCGAAGAAGAAGAATAAGAATTCGAGGAAGAAGCAGAAGAAGAATTCGAAGAAGAATAATTTGAAGAAGAATTCGAAGAAGAATTCGAAGAAGAAGAAGAAGAATTCCAAGAAGAATTCGAAGAAGAAGAAGAAGAAGAAGAATTCAAAGAAGAAGAATTCGAAGAAGAAGAAGAATTCGAAGAAGAAAAATTCGAAGAAGAAGAAAAAGAAGAATTCGAAGAAAAAGAAGAAGAATAAGAAGAAGAATAATTCGAAGAAGAAGAATTCGAAGAAGAATTCAAAGAAGAAAAATTCGAAGAAGAAGAATTCGAAGAAGAATTCGAAGAAGAAGAAGAAGAAGAATTCGAAGAAGAAGAAGAGGAAGAATTCGAAGAAGAAGAAGAAGAAGAAGAAGAAGAAGAAGAAGAAGAAGAAGAAGAATTCGAAGAAGAAGAAGAAGAATTCGAATAATAATAATAATAAGAAGAAGAAGAAGAAGAAGAATTCGAAGAAGAAGATAAAGAATTCGAAGAAGAAGAATTCGAAGAACATGAATTCGAAGAATTCGAAGAATTCGAAGAATTCGAAGAAGAAGAAGAAAAAGATGAAGAAGATTTCGAAGACGAAGAATTCGAAGAAGAATTCGAAGCAGAATTCGAAGAAGAAGTATAAGAATAAGAAGAAGAATTCGAAGAAGAAGAATTCGAAGAAGAATTCGAAGAAGAAGAATTCGAAGAAGAATTCGAAGAAGAATTCGAAGAAGAAGAATTTGAAGAAGAAGAAGAATTCGAAGAAGAAGAATTCGAAAAAGAAGAAGAAGAATTCGAAGAAGAAGAAGAATTCGAAGAAGAAAAATTCGAAGAAGAAGAAAAAGAAGAATTCGAAGAAAAAGAAGAAGAATAAGAAGAAGAATAATTCGAAGAAGAAGAATTCGAAGAAGAAGAGGAAGAAGAAGAAGAAGAAGAAGAACAATTCAAAGAAGAAGAATTCGAAGAAGAAGAATTCGAAGAAGAATTCGAAGAAGAATTCGAAGAATTCAAAGAATTCGAAGAAAAATTCGAAGACGAAGAAGAAGAAGTATTCGAAGAATTCGAAGAAGAAGAATTCGAAGAAGAATTCGAAGAAGAATTCGAAGAAGAAGAAGAAGAAGAAGAATTCGAAGAAGAAAAAGAATAATGCGAAAAAGAAGAAGAATTCGAATAAGAAGAAGAATTCGAAGAATAATAATAATAAGAAGAAGAATTCGAAGAAGAAGAAGATGAAGAAGAAGAAGAAGAAGAAGAAGAAGAAGAAGATGAAGAAGAAGAAGAAGAAGAAGAAGAAGATGAATTCGAAGAAGAAGAATAAGAATTCGAAGAAGAAGAATTCGAAGAAGAATTCGAAGAAGAAGAATTCGAAGAAGAATTCGAAGAAGAAGAAGAAGAATTCGAAGAAGAATTCGAAGAAGAATTCGAAGAAGAAGAATTTGAAGAAGAAGAAGAATTCGAAGAAGAATTCGAAAAAGAAGAAGAAGAATTCGAAGAAGAAGAAGAATTCGAAGAAGAATTCGAAGAAGAAGAATTCGAAGATAGAAGAATTCGAAGAATAAGAAGAATTCAAAGAAGAAGAATTCGAAGACAGAAGAATTCGAAGAAGAAGAAGAAGAAGAATTCGAAGAAGAAGAAAAAGAATTCGAAGAATTCGAAGAAGAATTTGAAGTAGAAGAATTCGAAGAAGAAGAATTCGAAGAAGAAGAAGAAGAAGAAGAAGAAGAATTCGAAGAAGAAGAATTCGAAGAAGGAGAATTCGAAGAAGAAGAAGTATTCGAAGAAGAATTCGAAAAAGAATTCAAAAAAGAATTCGAATAAGAAGAATTCGAAAAAGAATTCGAAGAAGAAAAATAAGAATAAGAATAAGAATAAGAAGAAGAATTCGAAGAAGAATTCAAAGAAGAAGAATTCGAAGAAGAAGTATTCGAAGAAGAAGAAGAAGAATTCGAAGAAAAACAAGAAGAAGAAGAAGAAGAAGAATTCTAAGAAGAAGATGAATTCGAAGAAGAAGAAGAAGAAGAATTCGAAGAAGAAGAATTCGAAGAAGAATTCGAAGAAGAAGAATTCGAAGAAGAAGAAGAAGAATTCGAAGAAGAATTCGAAGAAGAATTCGAAGAAGAATTTGAAGAAGAAGAAGAATTCGAAGAAGAAGAATTCGAAAAAGAAGAAGAAGAATTCGAAGAAGAAGAAGAATTCGAAGAAGAATTCGAAGAAGAAGAATTCGAAGATAGAAGAATTCGAAGAATAAGAATTCAAAGAAGAAGAATTCGAAGACAGAAGAATTCGAAGAAGAAGAAGAAGAAGAAGAATTCGAAGAATTCGAAGAAGAAGAAAAAGTATTCGAAGAATTCGAAGAAGAATTTGAAGTAGAAGAATTCGAAGAAGAAGATGAATTCGAAGAAGAATTCGAAGAAGAAGAATTCGAAGTAGAAGAAGAATTCGAAGAAGAAGAAGGAGTCGAAGAAGATTTCGAAGAAGAAGAAGTATTCGAAGAAGAATTCGAAAAAGAATTCAAAAAAGAATTCGAATAAGAAGAATTCGAAGAAGAATTCGAAGAAGAAGAAGAAGAATTCGAAGAAGAATTCAAAGAAGATAAATAAGAATAAGAAGAAGAAGAAGAAGAAGAATTCGAAGAAGAATTCAAAGAAGAAGAATTCGAAGAAGAAGTATTCGAAGAAGAAATCGAAGAAGAAGAAGAAGAATTCGAAGAAGAATTCGAAGAGGAAAAATAAGAATAAGAATAAGAAGAAGAATTCGAAGAAGAATTCAAATAAGAAGAATTCGAAGAAGAAGTATTCGAAGAAGAAGAAGAATTCGAAGAAAAACAAGAAGAAGAAGAAGAAGAATTCGAAGAAGAAGAATTCCAAGAATTCGAAATAGAAGAAGAAGAAGAAGAAGAAGTTGAAGAAGAAGAAGAAGAAGAAGAAGAATTCGAAAAAGAATTCGAAGAAGAATTTGAAGAATAATTCGAAGAAGAAGAATAAGAAGAAGAAGAAGAATTTGAAGAAGAATAAGAAGAAGAAAATTTCGAAGAAGAAGAATTCGAAGAAGAAGAAGTATTCGAAGAAGAAGAATAAGAATTCGAGGAAGAAGAAGAAGAAGAATTCGAAGAAGAAGATTTTGAAGAAGAATTCGAAGAAGAATTCGAAGAAGAAGAAGAAGAAGAAGAATTCCAAGAAGAATTCGAAGAAGAAGAAGAAGAAGAAGAATTCAAAGAAGAAGAATTCGAAGAAGAAGAAGAATTCGAAGAAGAAAAATTCGAAGAAGAAGAAAAAGAAGACTTCGAAGAAAAA
This sequence comes from Porphyrio hochstetteri, assembly GCA_020800305.1. Classification (NCBI taxonomy): domain Eukaryota; kingdom Metazoa; phylum Chordata; class Aves; order Gruiformes; family Rallidae; genus Porphyrio; species Porphyrio hochstetteri. The sequence continues at coordinate 1,239,050 of JAJHSY010000137.1, read as the reverse complement.
GATGAAGAATAAGAAGAAGAATAATTCGAAGAAGAAGAATTCGAAGAAGAAGAGGAAGAAGAAGAAGAAGAAGAAGAACAATTCAAAGAAGAAGAATTCGAAGAAGAAGAATTCGAAGAAGAATTCGAAGAAGAATTCGAAGAATTCAAAGAATTCGAAGAAAAATTCGAAGACGAAGAAGAAGAAGTATTCGAAGAATTCGAAGAAGAAGAATTCGAAGAAGAAGAATTCGAAGAAGAAGAAGAAGAAGAATTCGAAGTAGAAGAATTCGAAGAAGAAAAAGAAGAATAATGCGAAAAAGAAGAAGAATTCGAATAAGAAGAAGAACTCGAAGAAGAATAATAATAAGAAGAAGAATTCGAAGAAGAAGAAGATGAAGAAGAAGAAGAAGAAGAAGATGAAGAAGAAGAAGAAGAATTCGAAGAAGAAGAAGAAGAAGAAGAATTAGAAGAGGAAGAAGAAGAAGAAGAATTCGAAGAAGAAGAAGAATTCGAAGAAGAAGATGAATTCGAAGAAGAATTCGAAGAAGAAGAATTCGAAGTAGAAGAAGAATTCGAAGAAGAAGAAGTATTCGAAGAAGAATTCGAAAAAGAATTCAAAAAAGAATTCGAATAAGAAGAATTCGAAGAAGAATTCGAAGAAGAAGAAGAAGAATTCGAAGAAGAATTCAAAGAAGATAAATAAGAATAAGAATAAGAATAAGAAGAAGAATTCGAAGAAGAATTCAAAGAAGAAGAATTCGAAGAAGAAGTATTCGAAGAAGAAATCGAAGAAGAAGAAGAAGAATTCGAAGAAGAAGAAGAATTCGAAGAAGAATTCGAAGAAGAAGAATTCGAAGATAGAAGAATTCGAAGAATAAGAAGAATTCGAAGAAGAATTCGAAGACAGAAGAATTCGAAGACAGAAGAATTCGAAGAAGAAGAAGAAGAAGAAGAATTCGAAGAATTCGAAGAAGAAGAAAAAGAGTTCGAAGAATTCGAAGAAGAATTTGAAGAAGAAGAATTCGAAGTAGAAGAGGAATTCGAAGAAGAAGAAGAAGAATTCGAAGAAGAAGAAGAAGAATTCGAAGAAGAAGAATTCGAAGAAGAATTCGAAGAAGAAGAAGAAGAATTCGAAGAAGAATTCGAAGAAGAATTCGAAGAAGAAGAATTTGAAGAAGAAGAAGAATTCGAAGAAGAAGAATTCGAAAAAGAAGAAGAAGAATTCGAAGAAGAAGAAGAATTCGAAGAAGAATTCGAAGAAGAAGAATTCGAAGATAGAAGAATTCGAAGAATAAGAAGAATTCGAAGAAGAAGAATTCGAAGACAGAAGAATTCGAAGAAGAAGAAGAAGAAGAAGAATTCGAAGAATTCGAAGAAGAAGAAAAAGAATTCGAAGAATTCGAAGAAGAATTTGAAGTAGAAGAATTCGAAGAAGAAGATGAATTCGAAGAAGAATTCGAAGAAGAAGAATTCGAAGAAGAAGAATTCGAAGAAGAAGAAGAAGAATTCGAAGAAGAAGAATTCGAGGAAGAAGAAGAAGAATTCGAAGAATAAGAAGAAGAATTCGAAGAATTCGAAGAAGAAGAATTCGAAGAAGAATTCGAAGAAGAATTAGAAGAAGAAAAAGAAGTTGAAGAAGAATAATTCGAAGAAGAAGAAGAATTCGAAGAAGAAGATTTCGAAGAAGAATTCGAAGAAGAAGAAGAAGAAGAAGAAGAATTAGAAGAAGAGGAAGAAGAAAAAGAAAAAGAAGAAGAATTCGAAGAAACAGAAGAAGAAGAAGAAGAATTTGAAGAAGAAGAAGAATTTGAAGAAGAAGAAGTATTCGAAGAAGAAGAAGAGGAAGAATTCGAAGAAGAAGAAGAAGAAGAAGAAGAAGAATAAGAAGAATTCGAAGAAGAAGAATTCGAAGAATTCAAAGAAGTAGAAGAATTCGGAGAAGAATTTGAAGAAGAATTCGAAGAAGAAGAAGAAGAAGAATTCGAAGAAGAAGAATTCGAAGAAGAAGAATTCGAAGAAGAAGAATAAGAATAAGAAGAAGAATTCGAAGAAGAATAAGAAGAATTTGAAGAAGAAGAATTCGAAGAAGAAGAATTTGAAGAAGAAGAATTCGAAGAAGAAGAAGAAGAAGAAGAATTCGAAGAAGAAGAAGAAGAAGAAGAAGAAGAAGAATTCGAAGAAGAAGAAGAAGAATTAGAAGAGGAAGAAGAAGAATTCGAAAAAGAAGAAGTATTCGAAGAAGAAGAATAAGAATTCGAGGAAGAAGAATTTGAAGAAGAATTCGAAGAAGAATTCGAAGAAGAAGAAGAAGAAGAAGAATTCCAAGAAGAATTCGAAGAAGAAGAAGAAGAAGAATTCGAAGAAGAATTCAAAGAAGAGGAATTCGAAGAAGAAGAATTCGAAGAAGAATTTGAAGAAGAAGAAGAAGAATTCGAAGAAGAAGAAGAAGAATTAGAAGAAGAAGAAGAAGAATTCGAAGAAGAAGAAGAAGAAGAAGAATCGAAGAAGAAGAATTCGAATAATAATAATAATAATAATAATAAGAAGAAGAATCGAAGAAGAAGAATTCGAATAATAATAATAATAATAATAAGAAGAAGAAGAAGAAGAAGAATTCGAAGAAGAAGATAAAGAATTCGAAGAAGAAGAATTCGAAGAAGATGAAATCGAAGAAGAAGAATTCGAAGAAGAAGAAAAAGATGAAGAAGATTTCGAAGAAGAACAAGAATTCGAAGAAGAATTTGAAGCAGAATTCGAAGAAGAAGAATAAGAATAAGAATAAGAATTCGAAGAAGTAGAAGAATTCGAAGAAGAAGAATTCGAAGAAGAAGAAGAATTCGAAGAAGAAGAAGAAGAAGAAGAGTTTGAATAAAAAGAAGAATTCGAAGAAGAAGAATTCGAAGAAGAAGAAGAAGAAGAAGAATTCGAAGAATTCGAAGAAGAAAAAGAATTCGAAGAATTCGAAGAAGAATTCGAAGACGAAGAAGAAGAAGTATTCGAAGAATTCGAAGAAGAAGAATTCAAAGAAGAAGAATTCGAAGAAGAAGAAGAAGAAGAATTCGAAGAAGAAGAATTCGAAGAAGAAAAAGAAGAATAATGCGAAAAAGAAGAAGAATTCGAATAAGAAGAAGAATTCGAAGAATAATAATAATAATAAGAAGAATTCGAAGAAGAAGAAGATGAAGAAGAAGAAGAAGAAGAAGAAGAAGATGAAGAAGAAGAAGAAGAAGAAGAAGAAGAAGAAGAAGAAGAAGAAAAATTCGAAGAAGAAGAATTCGAAGAAGAAGAAGTATTCGAAGAAGTAGAAGAAGAAGAAGAATTCGAAGAATTCGAAGAAGAAGAAAAAGAATTCGAAGAATTCGAAGAAGAAGAATTCGAAGTAGAAGAAGAATTTGAAGAAGAAGAAGGAGTCGAAGAAGAATTCGAAGAAGAAGAAGAATTCGAAGAAGAAGAATTCGAAGAAGGAGAATTCGAAGAATTCGAAGAATTCGAAGAAGAAGAATTCGAAGAAGAAGAAGAAGAAGAATAATTCAAAGAAGAATTCGAAGAAGAATTCGAAGAAGAATTCGAAGAAGAAGAAGAATAAGAAGAAGAATTCGAAGAAGAAGAAGAAGAAGAAGAAGAAGAAGAAGAAGAATTCCAAGAATTCGAAATAGAAGAAGAAGAAGAAGAAGAAGTAGAAGAAGAATTCGAAGAAGAATTCGAAGAAGAAGAATTCGAAGAAGAATTCGAAGAAGAATTCGAAAAAGAAGAAGTATTCGAAGAAGAAGAATAAGAATTCGAGGAAGAAGAAGAAGAAGAATTCGAAGAAGAAGAATTTGAAGAAGAATTCGAAGAAGAAGAAGAAGAAGAAGAAGAAGAAGAAGAAGAAGAAGAAGAAGAAGAAGAAGAAGAAGAATTCCAAGAAGAATTCGAAGAAGAAGAAGAATTCGAAGAAGAAAAATTCGAAGAAGAAGAAAAAGAAGTATTCGAAGAAAAAGAAGAAGAATAAGAAGAAGAATAATTCGAAGAAGAAGAATTCGAAGAAGAAGAGGAAGAAGAAGAAGAAGAACAATTCAAAGAAGAAGAATTCGAAGAAGAATTCGAAGAATTCAAAGAATTCGAAGAAAAATTCGAAGACGAAGAAGAAGAAGTATTCGAAGAATTCGAAGAAGAAGAATTCGAAGAAGAAGAATTCGAAGAAGAAGAAGAAGAAGAATTCGAAGAAGAAGAATTCGAAGAAGAAAAAGAAGAATAATGCGAAAAAGAAGAAGAATTCGAATAAGAAGAAGAATTCGAAGAAGAATAATAATAATAAGAAGAATTCGAAGAAGAAGAAGATGAAGAAGAAGAAGAAGAAGAAGAAGAAGATGAAGAAGAAGAAGAAGAAGAAGAAGAAGAAGAAGAAGAAAAATTCGAAGAAGAAGAATTCGAAAAAGAAGAAGTATTCGAAGAAGAAGAAGAAGAAGAAGAATTCGAAGAATTCGAAGAAGAAGAAAAAGAATTCGAAGAATTCGAAGAAGAAGAATTCGAAGTAGAAGAAGAATTCGAAGAAGAAGAAGAATTCGAAGAAGAAGAATTCGAAGGAGAATTCGAAGAATTCGAAGAATTCGAAGAATTCGAAGAAGAAGAAGAAGAAGAAGAAGAATTCAAAGAAGAATTCGAAGAAGAATTCGAAGAAGAAGAATTCGAAGAAGAAGAAGAAGAATAAGAAGAAGAATTCGAAGAAGAAGAAGAAGAAGAAGAAGAAGAAGAATTCCAAGAATTCGAAATAGAAGAAGAAGAAGAAGAAGAAGTAGAAGAAGAATTCGAAGAAGAATTCGAAGAAGAAGAATTCGAAGAAGAATTCAAAGAAGAATTCGAAAAAGAAGAAGTATTCGAAGAAGAAGAATAAGAATTCGAGGAAGAAGAAGAAGAAGAATTCGAAGAAGAAGAATTTGAAGAAGAATTTGAAGAAGAAGAAGAAGAAGAAGAAGAAGAAGAAGAAGAAGAAGAAGAATTCCAAGAAGAATTCGAAGAAGAAGAAGAAGAAGAAAAATTCAAAGAAGAAGAATTCGAAGAAGAAGAAGAATTCGAAGAAGAAAAATTCGAAGAAGAAGAAAAAGAAGTATTCGAAGAAAAAGAAGAAGAATAAGAAGAAGAATAATTCGAAGAAGAAGAATTCGAAGAAGAAGAGGAAGAAGAAGAAGAAGAACAATTCAAAGAAGAAGAATTCGAAGAAGAATTCGAAGAATTCAAAGAATTCGAAGAAAAATTCGAAGACGAAGAAGAAGAAGTATTCGAAGAATTCGAAGAAGAAGAATTCGAAGAAGAATTCGAAGAAGAAGAAGAAGAAGAAGAATTCGAAGAAGAAGAATTCGAAGAAGAAAAAGAAGAATAATGCGAAAAAGAAGAAGAATTCGAAGAAGAAGAATTCGAAGAAGAATAATAATAATAAGAAGAATTCGAAGAAGAAGAAGATGAAGAAGAAGAAGAAGAATTCGAAGAAGAAGAAGAAGAAGAAGAAGAATTAGAAGAGGAAGAATAAGAAGAAGAATTCGAAGAAGAATTCGAAGAAAAAGAAGAAGAAGAATTCGAAGAAGAATTCGAAGAAGAATTCGAAGTAGAAGAATTCGAAGAAGAAGAAGAATTCGAAGAAGAATTCGAAGAAGAAGAATACGAAGAAGAAGAGGAATTCGAAGAAGAGGACGGATTCGAAGAAGAATTCGAAGAAGAAGAAGAAGAATTTGAAGAAGAAGAAGAAGAATAATAATAATAATAAGAAGAAGAAGAATTCGAAGAATACGAAGAATAATACGAAGAATACGATAAATAATACGAAGAAGAATACGAAGAATACGAAGAAGAATACGTAGAAGAAGAACAAGAATACAAAGAATACGAAGAAGAAGAAGAAGAAGAAGAAGAAGAAGAAGAAGGATTCGAAGAAGTATTCGAAGAAGAAGAAGAAGAAGAAGAAGAAGAAGAAAAATTCGAAGAAGAAGAAGAAGAATTCGAAGAAGAAGAAGTATTCGAAGAATAATTCGAAGAAGAATAAGAAGAAGAAGAAGAATTAGAAGAGGAAGAAGAAGAAGAAGAATTCGAAGAAGAAGAAGAATTCGAAGAAGGATTCAAAGAAGAAGAATTCTAAGAAGAAGATGAATTCGAAGAAGAAGAAGAAGAAGAATTCGAAGAAGAAGAATTCGAAGAAGAATTCGAAGAAGAAGAATTCGAAGAAGAAGAATTTGACGAAGAAGAAGAATTCAAAGAAGAATTCGAAAAAGAAGAAGAAGAATTCGAAGAAGAATTCGAAGAAGAAGAATTCTAAGAAGAAGCTGAATTCGAAGAAGAAGAAGAATAATAATTCGAAAAAGAAGAATTCGAAGAAGAAGAATTCTAAGAAGAAGAAGAAGAAGAAAAAGAAGAAGAAGAATTCGAAGAAGAATTCGAAGTAGAAGAATTCGAAGAAGAAGAGGAATTCGAAGAAGAGGAAGGATTCGAAGAAGAATTCGAAGAAGAAGAAGAAGAATTTGAAGAAGAAGAAGAAGAAGAAAAATTCGAAGAAGAAGAAAAAGTCGAAAAAGAAAAATAATTCGAAGAAGAAGAATTCGAAAAAGAAGAAGTATTCGAAGAAGAAGAATAAGAATTCGAGGAAGAAGAAGAAGAATAATTCGAAGAAGAAGAATTTGAAGAAGAATTCGAAGAAGAAGAAGAAGAAGAAGAATTCAAAGAAGAAGAATTCGAAGAAGAAGAAGGAGAATAAAAAGAAGAATAATTCGAAGAAGAAGAATTCGAAGAAGAAGAGGAAGAAGAAGAAGAAGAAGAATTCGAAGAAGAATTCAAAGAAGAAGAATTCGAAGAAGACAAATTCGAAGAAGAATTCGAAGAAGAAGAAGAAGAATTCGAAGAATTCGAAGAAGAAGAATTCGAAGAAGAAGAATTCGAAGAAGAATTCGAAGAAGAAAAAGAAGAAGAAGATGAAGAAGAAGAAGAAGAATTCGAAAAATAATAATAATAATAATAATAAGAAGAAGAAGAAGAAGAAGTATTCGAAGAAGAAGAAGAATTAGAAGAGGAAGAATAATAAGAAGAATTCGAAGAAGAAGAAGAAAAAGAAGATGAAGAAGAAGAAGAAGAATTCGAAGAAGAAGAAGAAGAAGAAGAAGAATTAGAAGAGGAAGAAGAAGAAGAAGAATTCGAAGAAAAAGAAGAATTCGAAGAAGAATTCGAAGAAGAAGAAGAATTCGAAGAAGAATTCAAAGAAGAATTCGAAGAAGAAGAAGAATTCAAAGAAGAATTCGAAGTAGAAGAATTCGAAGAAGAATTCGAAGAAGAAGAAGAATTCGAAGAAGAAAAATTCGAAGAAGAAGAAAAAGAAGAATTCGAAGAAAAAGTAGAAGAATAATAAGAAGAATAATTCGAAAAAGAAGAATTCCAAGAAGAATTCGAAGAAGAAGAAGAAGAAGAATTCGAAGAATTCAAAGAAGAAGAATTCGAAGAAGAAGAATTCGAAGAAGAATTCGAAGAAGAAGAAGAAGAATTCGAAGAAGAATTCGAAGAAGAAGAATTCAAAGAAGAAGAATAAGAATTCGAAGAAGAAGAAGAATTCGAAGAAGAAGAAGAAGAAGAAGAAGAATCGAAGAAGAAGAAGAAGAATTCGAATAATAATAATAATAATAATAAGAAGAAGAAGAAGACGAAGAATTCGAAGAAGAAGATAAAGAATTTGAAGAAGAAGAATTCGAAGAAGATGAATTCGAAGAATTCGAAGAATTTGAAGAATTCGAAGAAGAAGAAAAAGATGAAGAAGATTTCGAAGAAGAAGAAGAATTCGAAGAAGAATTCGAAGCAGAATTCGAAGAAGAAGAATAAGAATAAGAAGAAGAATTCGAAGAAGTAGAAGAATTCGAAGAAGAAGAATTCGAAGAAGAAGAAGAAGGATTCGAAGAAGAACAAGAAGAAGAAGAAGAAGAATTTGAATAAGAAGAAGAAGAAGAAGAAGAAGAAGAAGAAGAATTCGAAGAAAAACAAGAAGAAGAAGAAGAAGAAGAAGAAGAAGAATTCGAAGAAGAAGAAATCCAAGAATTCGAAGAAGAAGAAGAAGAAGAAGAAGAAGAAGAAGAATTCGAAAAAGAAGAATTCGAAGAAGAATTCGAAGAAGAATTCGAAGAAGAAGAATTCGAAGAAGAAGAAGAAGAATTCGAAGAAGAATTCGAAGAAGAAGAATTCGAAGAAGAAGAAGAAGAAGAATAAGAAGAATTCGAAGAAGAAGAATTCGAAGAAGAATTCGAAGAAGAAGAAGAAGAATAAGAATTCGAATAATTCGAAGAAGAAGAAGAAGAATTCGAAGAATTCGAAGAAGAATTTGAAGTAGAAGAATTCGAAGAAAAAGAAGATGAATTCGAAGAAGAATTTGAAGAGGAAGAAGAAGAATTCGAAGAAGAAGAAGAAGAATTAGAAGAAGAAGAAGAAGAATTCGAAGAAGAAGAAGAAGAAGAAGAATCGAAGAAGAAGAATTCGAATAATAATAATAATAATAAGAAGAAGAAGAAGAAGAATCGAAGAAGAAGAATTCGAATAATAATAATAATAAGAAGAAGAAGAAGAAGAAGAAGAAGAATTCTAAGAAGAAGATAAAGAATTCGAAGAAGAAGAATTCGAAGAAGATGAATTCGAAGAAGAAGAAGAATTCGAAGAAGAAGAAAAAGGTGAAGAAGATTTCGAAGAAGAAGAAGAATTCGAAGAAGAATTTGTAGCAGAATTCGAAGAAGAAGAATAAGAATAAGAAGAAGAATTCGAAGAAGAAGAATTCGAAGAAGAAGAAGAATTCGAAGAAGAAGAATAAGAAGAATAGTTTGAATAAAAAGAAGAAGAAGAAGAAGAAGAATTCGAAGAAGAAGAATTCCAAGAATTCGAAGAAGAAGAAGAAGAAGAATTCGAAGAAGAAGAAGAAGAAGAAGAAGAAGAAGAATTCGAAAAAGAATTCGAAGAAGAATTCGAAGAAGAATTCGAAGAAGAAGAATTCGAAGAAGAAGAATTCGAAGAAGAATTCGAAGAAGAAGAAGAAGAAGAAGAATTGGAAGAATTCGAAGAAGAAGAAAAAGAATTCGAAGAATTCGAAGAAGAATTTGAAGTAGAAGAATTCGAAGAAGAAGATGAATTCGAAGAAGAATTCGAAGAAGAAGAATTCGAAGTAGAAGAAGAATTTGAAGAAGAAGAAGGAGTCGAAGAAGAATTCGAAGAAGAAGAATTCGAAGAAGGAGAATTCGAAGAATTCGAAGAATTCGAAGAAGAAGAAGAAGAAGAATTCAAAGAAGAATTCGAAGAAGAATTCAAAGAAGAATTCGAAGAAGAATTCGAGGAAGAATTCGAAGAAGAATTCGAAGCAGAAGAAGAAGAAGAAGAAGAATTCAAAGAAGAATTCGAAGAAGAATTCAAAGAAGAATTCGAAGAAGAAGAATTCGAAGAAGAAGAAGAAGAAGAAGAAGAAGAATTCGAAGAAGAAGAATTCGAAGAAGAAGAAGAAGAAGAAGAATTGGAAGAATTCGAAGAAGAAGAAAAAGAATTCGAAGAATTCGAAGAAGAATTTGAAGTAGAAGAATTCGAAGAAGAAGATGAATTCGAAGAAGAATTCGAAGAAGAAGAATTCGAAGTAGAAGAAGAATTTGAAGAAGAAGAAGGAGTCGAAGAAGAATTCGAAGAAGAAGAATTCGAAGAAGGAGAATTCGAAGAATTCGAAGAATTCGAAGAAGAAGAAGAAGAAGAAGAAGAATTCAAAGAAGAATTCGAAGAAGAATTCGAAGAAGAATTCGAAGCAGAAGAAGAAGAAGAGGAAGAATTCAAAGAAGAATTCGAAGAAGAATTCGAAGAAGAAGAAGAAGAAGAAGAAGAAGAAGAAGAAGAATTCAAAGAAGAATTCGAAGAAGAATTCGAGGAAGAATTCGAAGAAGAATTCGAAGCAGAAGAAGAAGAAGAAGAAGAATTCAAAGAAGAATTCGAAGAAGAATTCAAAGAAGAATTCGAAGAAGAAGAATTCGAAGAAGAAGAAGAAGAATAAGAAGAAGAATTCGAAGAAGAAGAATTCGAAGAAGAAGAAGAAGAAGAAGAAGAAGAAGAAGAAGAAGAAGAAGAAGAAGAAGAAGAATTCCAAGAATTCGAAATAGAAGAAGAAGAAGAAGAAGAAGTAGAAGAAGAAGAAGAAGAAGAATTCGAAAAAGAATTCGAAGAAGAATTCGAAGAAGAATTCGAAGAAGAAGAATTCGAAGAAGAATTCGAAAAAGAAGAAGTATTCGAAGAAGAAGAATAAGAATTCGAGGAAGAAGAAGAAGAAGAATTCGAAGAAGAAGAAGAAGAAGAAGAAGAAGAAGAAGAAGAAGAATTCCAAGAAGAATTCGAAGAAGAAGAAGAAGAAGAAAAATTCAAAGAAGAAGAATTCGAAGAAGAAGAAGAATTCGAAGAAGAAAAATTCGAAGAAGAAGAAAAAGAAGTATTCGAAGAAAAAGAAGAAGAATAAGAAGAAGAATAATTCGAAGAAGAAGAATTCGAAGAAGAAGAGGAAGAAGAAGAAGAAGAAGAACAATTCAAAGAAGAAGAATTCGAAGAAGAATTCGAAGAAGAATTCGAAGAATTCAAAGAATTCGAAGAAAAATTCGAAGACGAAGAAGAAGTATTCGAAGAATTCGAAGAAGAAGAATTCGAAGAAGAAGAATTCGAAGAAGAAGAAGAAGAATAATGCGAAAAAGAAGAAGAATTCGAAGAAGAAGAAGAATTCGAAGAAGAATAATAATAATAAGAAGAATTCGAAGAAGAAGAAGATGAAGAAGAAGAAGAAGAATTCGAAGAAGAATTCGAAGAAGAAGAATTCGAAGAAGAAGAAGAAGAAGAAGAAGAATTAGAAGAGGAAGAAGAAGAAGAAGAATTCGAAGAAGAATTCGAAGAAAAAGAAGAAGAAGAATTCGAAGAAGAATTCGAAGAAGAATTCGAAGTAGAAGAATTCGAAGAAGAAGAAGAATTCGAAGAAGAATTCGAAGAAGAAGAATACGAAGAAGAAGAGGAATTCGAAGAAGAGGACGGATTCGAAGAAGAATTCGAAGAAGAAGAAGAAGAATTTGAAGAAGAAGAAGAAGAAGAAAAATTCGAAGAAGAAGAAGAAGAAGAAGAAGAAGAAGGATTCGAAGAAGTATTCGAAGAAGAAGAAGAAGAAGAAGAAGAAGAAGAAGAAGAAAAATTCGAAGAAGAAGAAGAAGAATTCGAAGAAGAAGAAGTATTCGAAGAGTAATTCGAAGAAGAATTAAAAGAAGAATTCGAAGAAGAAGAAGAATTCGAGGAAGAAGAATTCGAAGAAGAATAAGAAGAAGAAGAAGAATTAGAAGAGGAAGAAGAAGAAGAAGAATTCAAAGAAGAAGAATAATTCGAAGAAGGATTCGAAGAAGAAGAATTCTAAGAAGAAGATGAATTCGAAGAAGAAGAAGAAGAAGAATTCGAAGAAGAAGAATTTGAAGAAGAAGAAGAATTCAAAGAAGAAGAATTCGAAAAAGAAGAAGAAGAATTCGAAGAAGAATTCGAAGAAGAAGAATTCTAAGAAGAAGATGAATTCGAAGAAGAAGAAGAATAATAATTCGAAAAAGAAGAATTCGAAGAAGAATTCGAAGAAGAAGAAGAAGAAGAAGAAGAATTCGAAGAAGAATTCAAAGAAGAAGAATTCGAAGAAGAAGAATTCGAAGAAGAATTCGAAGAAGAAGAAGTAGAAAAATTCGAAGAAGAAAAAGAATTCGAAGAAGAAGAATTCGAAGAAGAATTCGAAGAAGAAGAATTCGAAGAAGAAGAAGAATTCGAAGAAGAATTCGAAGAAGAAGAATTCAAAGAAGAAGAATAAGAATTCGAAGAAGAAGAAGAATTCGAAGAAGAAGAAGAAGAAGAATCGAAGAAGAAGAAGAAGAATTCGAATAATAATAATAATAATAAGAAGAAGAAGAAGAAGAAGAATTCGAAGAAGAAGATAAAGAATTTGAAGAAGAAGAATTCGAAGAAGATGAATTCGAAGAATTCGAAGAATTTGAAGAATTCGAAGAAGAAGAAAAAGATGAAGAAGATTTCGAAGAAGAAGAAGAATTCGAAGAATAATTCGAAGCAGAATTCGAAGAAGAAGAATAAGAATAAGAAGAAGAATTCGAAGAAGTAGAAGAATTCGAAGAAGAAGAATTCGAAGAAGAAGAAGAAGGATTCGAAGAAGAACAAGAAGAAGAAGAAGAAGAATTTGAATAAGAATAAGAAGAAGAAGAAGAAGAAGAATTCGAAGAAAAACAAGAAGAAGAAGAAGAAGAAGAAGAAGAATTCGAAGAAGAAGAAATCCAAGAATTCGAAGAAGAAGAAGAAGAAGAAGAAGTAGAAGAAGAAGAAGAAGAAGAAGAAGAATTCGAAAAAGAAGAATTCGAAGAAGAATTCGAAGAAGAATTCGAAGAAGAAGAATTCGAAGAAGAAGAAGAAGAATTCGAAGAAGAATTCGAAGAAGAAGAATTCGAAGAAGAAGAAGAAGAAGAATAAGAAGAATTCGAAGAAGAAGAATTCGAAGAAGAATTCGAAGAAGAAGAAGAAGAATAAGAATTCGAAGAATTCGAAGAAGAAGAAGAAGAATTATTCGAAGAAGAAGAAGAAGAAGATTTAGAAGAAGAAGAAGAATTCGAAGAAGAAGAATTCGAAGAAGAAGAAGAATTCGAAGAAGAAGAAGAATTCGAAGAAGAATTCGAAGAAGAAGAAGAAGAAGAATTCGAAGAAGAAGAATTCAAAGATGAATTCGAAGAAGAAGAATTCGAAGAAGAAGAATTCGAAGAAGAAGAATTCGAAGAAGAAGAAGAATTCGAAGAAGAAAAATTCGAAGAAGAAGAAAAAGAAGAATTCGAAGAAAAAGAAGAAGAATAAGAAGAAGAATAATTCGAAAAAGAAGAATTCGAAGAAGAATTCAAAGAAGAAAAATTCGAAGAAGAAGAATTCGAAGAAGAATTCGAAGAAGAAGAAGAAGAAGAATTCGAAGAAGAAGAAGAGGAAGAATTCGAAGAAGAATAAGAAGAAGAAGAAGAAGAAGAATTCGAAGAATTCGAAGAAGAATTCGAAGAAGAAGAAGAAGTAGAAAAATTCGAAGAAGAAAAAGAATTCGAAGAAGAAGAAGAATTCGAAGAAGAATTCGAAGAAGAAGAATTCGAAGAAGAAGAAGAATTCGAAGAAGAATTCGAAGAAGAATTCGAAGAAGAAGAAGAAGAATTCAAAGAAGAATTCGAAGAAGAAGAAGAATTCAAAGAAGAATTCGAAGTAGAAGAATTCGAAGAAGAAGAATTCGAAGAAGAAGAATAATTCGAAGAAGAAAAATTCAAAGAAGAAGAAAAAGAAGAATTCGAAGAAAAAGAAGAAGAATAAGAAGAAGAATAATTCGAAAAAGAAGATTTCGGAGAAGAATTCGAAGAAGAAGAAGAAGAATTCGAAGAAGAATTCGAAGAAGAAGAAGAAAAAGATTTCGATGAAGAAGAATTCGAAGAAGAAGAATTCGAAGAAGAAGAAGAAGAAGAAAAAGAAGAAGAAGAATTCGAAGAAGAATTCGAAGTAGAAGAATTCAAAGAAGAAGAGGAATTCGAAGAAGAGGAAGGATTCGAAGAAGAATTCGAAGAAGAAGAAGAATTTGAAGAAGAAGAAGAAGAAGAAAAATTCGAAGAAGAAGAAAAAGTCGAAAAAGAAAAATAATTCGAAGAAGAAGAATTCGAAAAAGAAGAAGTATTCGAAGAAGAAGAAAAAGAATTCGAGGAAGAAGAAGAAGAATAATTCGAAGAAGAAGAATTTGAAGAAGAATTCGAAGAAGTATTCGAAGGAGAAGAAGAAGAAGAAGAATTCCAAGAAGAATTCGAAGAAGAAGAAGAAGAAGAAGAATTCAAAGAAGAAGAATTCGAAGAAGAAGAAGAAGAATAAAAAGAAGAATAATTCGAAGAAGAAGAATTCGAAGAAGAAGAGGAAGAAGAAGAAGAAGAAGAATTCGAAGAAGAATTCGAAGAATTCAAAGAATTCGAAGAAAAATTCTAAGACGAAGAAGAAGAAGTATTCGAAGAATTCGAAGAAGAAGAATTCGAAGAAGAAGAATTCGAAGAAGAATTCGAAGAAGAAAAAGAAGAAGATGAAGAAGAAGAAGAAGAATTCGAAAAATAATAATAATAATAATAATAATAATAAGAAGAAGAAGAAGAAGAAGAAGAAGTATTCGAAGAAGAAGAAGAATTAGAAGAGGAAGAATAATAAGAAGAATTCGAAGAAGAAGAAGAAGAAGAAGATGAAGAAGAAGAAGAAGAATTCGAAGAAGAAGAAGAATTCGAAGAAGAATTCGAAGAAGAAGAATTCGAAGAAGAAGAAGAAGAATTCAAAGAAGAATTCGAAGTAGAAGAATTCGAAGAAGAATTCGAAGAAGAAGAAGAATTCGAAGAAGAAAAATTCGAAGAAGAAGAAAAAGAAGAATTCGAAGAAAAAGAAGAAGAATAATAAGAAGAATAATTCGAAAAAGAAGAATTCGAAGAAGAATTCGAAGAAGAAGAAGAAGAAGAATTCGAAGAAGAATTCAAAGAAGAAGAATTCGAAGAAGAATAATTCGAAGAAGAATTCGAAGAAGAAGAAGAATTCGAAGAAGAATTCGAAGAAGAAGAATTCAAAGAAGAAGAATAAGAATTCGAAGAAGAAGAAGAATTCGAAGAAGAAGAAGAAGAAGAAGAAGAATCGAAGAAGAAGAAGAAGAATTCGAATAATAATAATAATAATAAGAAGAAGAAGAAGAAGAAGAATTCGAAGAAGAAGATAAAGAATTTGAAGAAGAAGAATTCGAAGAAGATGAATTCGAAGAATTCGAAGAATTTGAAGAATTCGAAGAAGAAGAAAAAGATGAAGAAGATTTCGAAGAAGAAGAAGAATTCGAAGAAGAATTCGAAGCAGAATTCGAAGAAGAAGAATAAGAATAAGAAGAAGAATTCGAAGAAGTAGAAGAATTCGAAGAAGAAGAATTCGAAGAAGAAGAAGAAGGATTCGAAGAAGAACAAGAAGAAGAAGAAGAAGAATTTGAATAAGAAGAAGAAGAAGAAGAAGAAGAAGAATTCGAAGAAAAACAAGAAGAAGAAGAAGAAGAAGAAGAAGAAGAATTCGAAAAAGAAGAATTCGAAGAAGAATTCGAAGAAGAATTCGAAGAAGAAGAATTCGAAGAAGAAGAAGAAGAATTCGAAGAAGAATTCGAAGAAGAAGAATTCGAAGAAGAAGAAGAAGAATAATAAGAAGAATTCGAAGAAGAAGAATTCGAAGAAGAAGAATTCGAAGAAGAAGAAGAAGAAGAATTCGAAGAATTCGAAGAAGAAGAATTCGAAGAAGAAGAAGAAGAAGAATAAGAAGAATTCGAAGAAGAAGAATTCGAAGAAGAATTCGAAGAAGAAGAAGAAGAATAAGAATTCGAAGAATTCGAAGAAGAAGAAGAAGAATTATTCGAAGAAGAAGAAGAAGAAGATTTAGAAGAAGAAGAAGAATTCGAAGAAGAAGAATTCGAAGAAGAAGAAGAATTCGAAGAAGAAGAAGAATTCGAAGAAGAATTCGAAGAAGAAGAAGAAGAAGAATTCGAAGAAGAAGAAGAAGAATTCAAAGATGAATTCGAAGAAGAAGAATTCGAAGAAGAAGAATTCGAAGAAGAAGAAGAATTCGAAGAAGAAAAATTCGAAGAAGAAGAAAAAGAAGAATTCGAAGAAAAAGAAGAAGAATAAGAAGAAGAATAATTCGAAAAAGAAGAATTCGAAGAAGAATTCAAAGAAGAAAAATTCGAAGAAGAAGAATTCGAAGAAGAATTCGAAGAAGAAGAAGAAGAAGAATTCGAAGAAGAAGAAGAGGAAGAATTCGAAGAAGAAGAAGAAGAAGAAGAAGAAGAAGAAGAAGAAGAAGAAGAAGAATTCGAAGAAGAAGAAGAAGAATTCGAATAATAATAATAATAAGAAGAAGAAGAAGAAGAAGAATTCGAAGAAGAAGATAAAGAATTCGAAGAAGAAGAATTCGAAGAACATGAATTCGAAGAATTCGAAGAATTCGAAGAATTCGAAGAAGAAGAAGAAAAAGATGAAGAAGATTTCGAAGACGAAGAATTCGAAGAAGAATTCGAAGCAGAATTCGAAGAAGAAGTATAAGAATAAGAAGAAGAATTCGAAGAAGTAGAAGAATTCGAAGAAGAAGAATTCGAAGAAGAAGAAGAAGGATTCGAAGAAGAAGAAGAAGAAGAATTCGAAGAAGAAGAATTCGAAGAAGAAGAATTCGAAGAAGAATTCGAAGACGAAGAAGAAGAATAAGAAGAAGAAGAATTCGAAAAAGAATTCGAAGAAGAAGAATTCGAAGAAGAAGAAGAAGAATAAGAAGAAGAATTCGAAGAAGAAGAAATCGAAGAAGAAGAAGAAGAAGAATTTGAAGAAGAATTCGAAGAAGAATTCGAAGAAGAAGAAGAAGAAGAAGAATTCGAAGAAGAAGAATTCGAAAAAGAAGAAGTATTCGAAGAAGAAGAATAAGAATTCGAGGAAGAAGAAGAAGAAGAATTCGAAGAAGAAGAATTTGAAGAAGAATTCGAAGAAGAATTCGAAGAAGAAGAAGAAGATGAAGAATTCCAAGAAGAATTCGAAGAAGAATTCGAAGAAGAAGAATTCAAAGAAGAAGAATTCGAAGAAGAAGAATTCGAAGAAGAAGAATTCGAAGAAGAAAAATTCGAAAAAGAAGAAAAAGAAGAATTTGAAGAAAAAGAAGAAGAATAAGAAGAAGAATAATTCGAAGAAGAAGAATTCGAAGAAGAAGAGGAAGAAGAAGAAGAAGAAGAATTCGAAGAAGAATTCAAAGAAGAATTCGAAGAAGAAGTTTTCGAAGAAGAATTCGAAGAAGAATTCGAAGAATTCAAAGAATTCGAAGAAAAATTCGAAGACGAAGAAGAAGAAGTATTCGAAGAATTTGAAGAAGAAGAATTCGAAGAAGAAGAATTCGAAGAAGAAGAAGAAGAAGAAGAATTCGAAGAAGAAGAATTCGAAGAAGAAAAAGAAGAATAATGCGAAACAGAAGAAGAATTCGAAGAAGAAGAAGAATTCGAAGAAGAATAATAATAAGAAGAAGAATTCGAAGAAGAAGAAGAAGAAGAAGAAGAAGAAGTATTCGAAGAAGAAGAAGAAGAAGAATTAGAAGAGGAAGATGTCGTGGTTTTGCCCCAGCCAAGGGCCGCACCCCACACAGTCGCTTGTACTTTTAAAAGGAAGGGGGAGGGAAAGTTGGGGGAGGGGGAAAAGGGAAGGAAGAAAGGAGGGAAAGAAACCACAACCTAGAAACCAGAACCACGCAGGTTGGTATAAGGATAGTTTACTAAACAATAACAGAAAACTAGATATAACAATAACAGAAGTTTAAAGCATAAAATAGATGAAACTGGTGATACACAATGCAGTTTCTCACCAAACCACAGAACCCAGGCCGCACAGCTTAGAGCCGTCCCCGAACCCAGAAACTGCCCGTCCTGGTGTTGTCTCCTCCTCTTCCCCCCAGCCCCCCTTTATACTGAGCATGACGTAACTGGCATGGAATATCCTCTTTGGCCAATTCGGGTCACCTGTCCTGGCTGCGTCCCCTCCTTTCTCATTAGTAAGGAAGTATGAAGAACTGAGAAAGGTCCTTGATTGCCCGGCAACAACCAGAAACATCAGGGTGCTATCAGCACTGTTCTCATCCTAACACCCAAACATGGCATTCCATCCACTGCTAAAAATAATTAACTCCATCATAGCTGAAACCAGGACATTATCCACCCCTTATTCCATACCATTTACGTCATGATCAGATCCAACAATTTTCTTTGGGTACAACCAGTTTCGTGTTTCACACACCCATATATGTATGTACACATGTATGCACACATACGTGCATACAGATCTTATTCCCTTAGTCTATGAATCATCCCTCTGAAGTTGTTGAGTTCATTTAAGCCGTGATTTTCAGGCTCCATTTGTCGTAACAGTTTCTCAGGATAATTGTATGTTCCATTGGCTCGTTGCATGCTGCATCTCAGGCTCTTGACTGATACACCTGGCATGGTCCATGCTCATAGTCTGTGGGACAGAGTTTATTTTCAAAGGGAAAAAAAAGTTCTTGGGAGGCCAGGCTTTAGTTCCATCATCATGGCACTCATTCTTCATTAACTTGTATGACTCCGGCTATAATGCTATTGGTACAACATACAGCAATCATAACAATAATGAATATACAATAATGGGTTATTTAGCAATTATTATAATTTCTACTTTATTAATTATATTGGCTATTCTCACCCAAAATCAAATCCCCTTGAGGTACACATCGAACTTCTCCATCCCTCTGCATTACCCACCAAGTACAGCCAGGTCCTTGAGCAAAAACAATTCCAGACATGGGTTTACCTTTGCCTGAAGCAGGGATGACCCAAACTCTCTTTCCCAATACACTCTTCATATGCACTACTGGGACTCTGTCTCCCTCTACAGTACGTGGAAATTTTGACTGGGCAGGGCCAGCCCGATTGGTAGATCCCCTAGAGTTAACCAACCACGTGGCTTTGGCCAAATGTGTATCCCAATGCTTGAATGTCCCACCACACATTGCTTTCAGTGTAGTTTTTAAAAGTCCATTATATCGTTCAATTTTCCCAGAGGCCGGTGCATGATAAGGAATGTGGTACACCCACTCAATGCCATGCTCTTTGGCCCAGGTGTCTATAAGAGTGTTTCGGAAATGAGTCCCATTGTCTGACTCGATTCTTTCTGGAGTACCATGTCGCCAGAGGACTTGCCTTTCAAGGCCCAGAATTGTATTTCGAGCAGTGGCATGGGGTACGGGATATGTTTCTAGCCAGCCGGTAGTTGCCTCCACCATTGTAAGCACATAACGTTTGCCATGGCGGGTTTGTGGGAGGGTGATGTAATCAATCTGCCAAGCCTCCCCATATTTATATTTCATCCACCGTCCTCCATACCAAAGGGGCTTTAACCGCTTAGCTTGCTTGATTGCAGCACATGTCTCACATTCGTGGACAACTTGTGCGATGGCGTCCATGGTCAAGTCCACCCCTCGATCCCGAGCCCATCTATATGTTGCATCTCTCCCTTGATGACCCGAGGTATCATGAGCCCATCGAGCTATGAATAATTCACCCTTACATTGCCAGTCTAGATCTACCTGAGCCACTTTAATCCTAGCAGCCTTATCTACCTGATGGTTGTTTTCATGTTCCTCCATGGCCCGACTCTTAGGTACATGGGCGTCGACATGACGTACCTTTACAACAAGTTTCTCTAACCGAGCAGAGATATCTTGCCATAAGTCATCAGCCCATATAGGTTTGCCTCTACGCTGCCAGTTGTTCTTTTTCCACTGCTGCAACCACCCCCACAGGGCATTCGCCACCATCCATGAATCAGTATAAAGGTAGAGCATTGGCCACTTTTCTCTCTCAGCAATGTCCAGGGCTAACTGGATGGCCTTCACCTCAGCGAACTGGCTTGATTCACCTTTTCCTTCAGTGGCTTCTGCTACTCTTCTTATAGGATTCCATACAGCGGCTTTCCATCTCCGATGCTTACCCACAATGCGACAAGACCCATCGGTGAACAGGGCATATCGCTTCTCATTCTCTGGCAGTTCGTTGTAGGGTGGGGCTTCTTCAGCGCGTGTTACCTCCTCATCCTCTGGTGACATCCCAAAATCTTTGCCTTCTGGCCAGTCTGTGATCACCTCCACGATTCCTGGGCGATTGGGGTTTCCTATTCGAGCCCGCTGTGTAATTAGTGCAACCCACTTGCTCCACGTAGCATCAGTGGCATGGTGTGTAGAAGGAACCTTCCCTTTGAACATCCAGCCCAGCACCGGCAGTCGGGGTGCCAGGAGGAGCTGGGCTTCAGTTCCAATCACTTCTGAGGCGGCTCGAACCCCTTCATAGGCGGCCAGTATTTCCTTTTCTGTTGGAGTATAATTGGCCTCAGATCCTTTGTAGGCCCGACTCCAAAACCCCAGCGGTCGACCTCGAGTCTCCCCTTGTGCTTTCTGCCAGAGACTCCAGGTCGGGCCGTTCTCCCCAGCTGCAGTGTAGAGCACATTTTTAATATCTGTCCCTGTCCGGACAGGCCCAAGGGCCACTGCATGGACTATCTCGCGTTTGATCTGCTCAAAGGCTTGCTGTTGCTCAGGGCCCCATTGGAAATCATTCTTCTTTCGAGTTACATGGTAGAGTGGGCTCACAATGAGACTGTAGTTTGGGACATGCATTCGCCAAAAACCTATAACACCTAAGAAAGCTTGTGTTTCCTTTTTGTTGCTTGGTGGAGACATAGCTGCTATTTTATTAATAATGTCCATTGGGATCTGACGACGCCCATCCTGCCATTTTATTCCTAAAAACTGGATTTCTCGCGTAGGCCCCTTGACTTTACTTCGTTTTATAGCAAAACCGGCTTCTAAAAGGATTTTGATTACCCTGTTTCCTTTTTCAAAAACTTCCTCTGCTGTGTTGCCCCATACAATGATGTCATCAATATACTGCAGGTGCTCTGGTGCTTCACCCTTTTCCAGTGTATTCTGGATTAGTCCATGGCAGATGGTGGGGCTATGTTTCCACCCCTGGGGCAGACGATTCCACGTGTATTGGATGCTTCTCCAGGTGAAAGCAAACTGTGGCCTGCACTCTGGCGCCAGTGGGATCGAGAAGAAAGCATTCGCAATGTCGATTGTGGCGTACCACTTGGCTGCCTTCGATTCCAATTCATACTGGAGCTCTAACATGTCTGGCACAGCAGCACTCATCCCTGGAGTGACTTCATTTAGGCCACGATAATCTACTGTCAGCCTCCACTCTCCATTGGACTTCCTCACTGGCCATATGGGACTATTAAAGGGTGAGTGGGTTCGGCTGATCACTCCCTGATCCTCCAGTTGACGAATCAACTTATGGATGGGAATCAGGGAATCTCGGTTAGTACGGTATTGTCGTCTATGCACCGTCGTCGTAGCAACTGGCACTTGCTGTTCTTCAACCTTCAACAACCCCACAACAGCAGAATCCTCCGAGAGTCCAGGAAAGGCACACAGTTGTTCAATTTCTTCTGTTTCCAAAGCAGCTATTCCAAAAGCCCATCGGTACCCTTTTGGGTCTTTAAAATACCCTCTACGTAGATAATCTATACCTAAAATGCACGGAGCTTCTGGACCAGTCACAATGGGGTGTTTTTCCCAGTCCTTCCCAGTTAGGCTCACCTCAGCCTCTAGCACAGTTAGTTGTTGGGATCCCCCTGTCACTCCAGAAATACAAACGGGTTCTACCCCTTCATGATTCGATGGCATTAGAGTACACTGGGCACCAGTATCCACCAGAGCTTTGTACTCTTGTGGATCTGACGTGCCAGGCCATCGGATCCACACAGTCCAATAAACCCGATTATCCCTCTCCTCCACCTGGCTGGAGGCAGGGCCCCTCTATTGCTGCTGATCATATTTGTTTTCCACTGGTTGCATAAAGGACTTAGAGGTCCCTTCAAGAGGATCAGACACATCAGACATATAGGTAGGCCTTCCAGTTGGTCTAGGGAACTGCCCAGTAGAAACTGGTGCAGCCTTCTTCCTGGCAGAATCTCGTTGTGCGAATGTTTTACCCCGCAGCTCATTTACTCGTGCTCGAAGGGCTGAGGTGGGCTGCATATCCCATTTCCTCATGTCCTCTCCATGATCAAGCAGGTAAAACCACAATGTACGTCGTGGTGTGTATTCTCCCTCTTGGAACGATGGACGCTTTCTCCCAGTAGCTGCAACATTGCTCCATACGGGTTGGGAGTTGGACACATTGTTGTCAAGTCGTTGAACCAGTTTTTCTACTGCTGCAATGACAGAGAGGGAAACATTGTCTTGGTATTTCCTGAGTCGGCAGGCCACCTCATTTACGGTTGGCGGATCCATATCATTCCAGTCAATTGCTGCCAGTGAATTGGTGTACCCTGAGGGTGCACTTCGTACAACCTTACGCCACATATCTGGAGTGCATAGGACTTCATCAGGATCAGCGGGAAGCTGTGAATTGTCCAGATCATAATAAACTATCTCCCGTACATCTAATTCTCTCAGGTGCTGGATAGCTGTCTCTGTGCTGTTACACTTGGGTGTCTGACATGTAATATATTCCTTTATGGGATATCTTTCCTGCACACTTGACAGTAGTCGCCTCCAGAGGCTGAGGATTTCCGGCCTCCTCCCAATTGCTTTGTCAATTCCTCCTTCTCTAGCTAGGGATCCCAACTGCTTGGCCTCTCTGCCTTCTAATTCCAAACTATTGGCCCCGTGATCCCAACATCGGAGCAACCAAGTGATAATGTGCTCACTTGGGTGGCGGGTGAAATCTTTTCGAACCTCACGCAGCTCACTCAGAGTCAGGGATCGGGTAACAATCTCTGGTTCTGCCTCCTCCTGATATCCTCGAGATGGCCCTGGTTGATCATCATCATCATCCGTCACTATGCGAACTGATTTCTTTGTGCATTTCCTCTTTTGTACGGGAGCAACAGACACTGGTGTGGGTTGGTTTTTCTGATCATCTGCAGTGTCTGCTGTAGAGATTACAGTAGCTGCAGTGTCGGTCACAGGGGTTGCAGTAGCTGCAGTGTCAGCCCCAGTGGTTGCAGCAGCTATAGTATCTGCCAGTCTGTTTCCTTTCCCTTCTCCCTGACAGTGCTGACAGTGCTGCCTGCTATCAAGCAGTGTTTGATAAATAGTGGCCAGAGCCCAGCACAGTGCAGTAAGGTGTCCATCTCTGGGAAACCTACAGCAATTTTTCTTTAGGTATGCAGTCACTTG
>JAJHSY010000137.1:1188727-1211227 GCA_020800305.1 Porphyrio hochstetteri | reverse complement strand
AGATGAAGAAGAAGAAGTAGAATTCGAAGAAGAAGAAGAAGAAGAAGAAGAAGAAGAAGAAGAAGAAGAAGAAGAAGAAGAAGAAGAAGAAGAAGAAGAAGAAGAAGAAGAAGAAGAAGAATTAGAAGAGGAAGAAGAAGAAGAAGAATTTGAAGAAGAAGAAGAATTCGAAGAAGATTTCGAAGAAGAAGAATTCGAAGAAGAAGAAGAATTCGAAGAAGAAGAATTCGAAGAATTCGAAGAAGTAGAAGAATTCGGAGAATAATTTGAAGAAGAATTCGAAGAAGAAGAAGAAGAAGAATTCGAAGAAGAAGAATTCGAAGAAGAATTCGAAGAAGAAGAATTTGAAGAAGAATTCGAAGAAGAATTCGAAGAAGAAGAATTTGAAGAAGAAGAAGAATTCGAAGAAGAAGAATTCGAAAAAGAAGAAGAAGTAGAATTCGAAGAAGAATTCGAAGAAGAATTCGAAGAATTCGAAGAAGAAGAAGAAGAAGAATTCGAAGAAGATGAAGAAGAAGAATTCGAAGATGAAGGAGAATTCGGAGAATAAGAATTTGAAGAAAAATTCGAAGAAGAAGAATTCGAAGAAGAATTCGAAGAAGAAGAATTCGAATAAGAAGAAGAATTCAAAGAAGAATTCGAAGAAGAAGAATTCGAAGTAGAAGAAGAATTTGAAGAATTTGAAGAAGAAGAAGAATTCGAAGAAGAAGAAGAATTCAGAGAATAAGAATTTGAAGAAGAATTCGAAGGAGAAGAATTCAAAGAAGAATTCGAAGAAGAAGAATTCGAAGAAGAATTCGAAAAAGAATTCGAAGAAGAAGAAGAATTCGAAGAAGAAGAATTCGAAGAAGAAGAATTCGAAGAAGAAGAAGAATTCGAAGAAGAAGAAGAAGAATTCGAAGAAGAATTCGAAGAAAAAGAAGAAGAAGAATTCGAAAAAGAAAAAGAAGAATAATGCGAAAAAGAAGAAGAATTCGAAGAAGAAGAATTCGAATAATAATAATAATAATAAGAAGAAGAAGAAGAAGAAGAAGAAGAAGAAGTATTCGAAGAAGAAGAAGAAGAAGAATTAGAAGAGGAAGAAGAAGAAGAAGAATTCGAAGAAGAATTCGAAGAAGAAGAATTCGAAGAAGAAGAAGAATTCGAAGAAGAAGAATTCGAAGAATTCGAAGAAGAAGAAGAATTCGAAGAAGAAGAAGAATTCGAAGAAGAAGAAGAATTCGAAGAAGAAAAATTCGAAGAAGAAGAAAAAAGAATTCGAAGAAAAAGAAGAAGAATAAGAAGAAGAATAATTCGAAAAAGAAGAATTCGAAGAAGAATTCGAAGAAGAAGAAGAAGAAGAATTCGAAGAAGAATTCAAAGAAGAGGAATTCGAAGAAGAAGAATTCGAAGAAGAATTTGAAGAAGAAGAAGAAGAATTCAAAGAAGAAGAAGAAGAAGAATCGAAGAAGAAGAATTCGAATAATAATAATAATAATAATAATAATAAGAAGAAGAATCGAAGAAGAAGAATTCGAATAATAATAATAATAAGAAGAAGAAGAAGAAGAAGAAGAAGAAGAATTCGAAGAAGATGAATTCGAAGAAGAAGAATTCGAAGAAGAAGAAGAAAAAGATGAAGAAGATTTCGAAGAAGAAGAAGAATTCGAAGAAGAATTCGAAGCAGAATTCGAAGAAGAAGAATAAGAATAAGAAGAAGAATTCGAAGATGTAGACGAATTCGAAGAAGAAGAATTCGAAGAAGAAGAAGAATTCGAAGAAGAAGAAGAATTCGAAGAAGAAGAAGAAGAAGAAGAGTTTGAATAAAAAGAAGTAGAAGAAGAAGAAGTATTCTAAGAAAATCAAGAAGAAGAAGAAGAAGAAGAAGCAGAAGAAGAATTCGAAGAAGAAGAATTCCAAGAATTCGAAGAAGAAGAAGAAGAATTCCAAGAATTCGAAGAAGAAGAAGAAGAAGAAGAAGAAGAAGAAGAAGAAGAAGAAGAAGAATTCGAAGAAGAAGAATTCGAAGAAGAATTCGAAGAAGAATTCGAAGAAGAAGAATTCGAAGAATTCGAAGAAGAAAAAGAATTCGAAGAATTCGAAGAAGAATTCGAAGAAGAATTCGAAGAAGAAGAATTTGAAGAAGAATAAGAATTCGAAGAAGAAGAATTCGAAAAAGAAGAAGAATTCGAAGAAGAAGAAGAATTCGAAGAAGAATTCGAAGAAGTAGAATTCGAAGATAGAAGAATTCGAAGAATAAGAAGAATTCGAAGAAGAAGAATTCGAAGAAGAAGAAGAAGAAGAAGAATTCGAAGAATTCGAAGAAGAATTTGAAGTAGAAGAATTCGAAGAAGAAGATGAATTCGAAGAAGAATTCGAAGAAGAAGAATTCGAAGTAGAAGAAGAATTCGAAGAAGAAGAAGGAGTCGAAGAAGAATTCGAAGAAGAAGAAGAAGAATTCGAAGAAGAAGAATTCGAAGAAGGAGAATTCGAAGAAGAAGAAGTATTCGAAGAATTCGAAAAAGAATTCAAAAAAGAATTCGAATAAGAAGAATTCGAAGAAGAATTCGAAGAAGAAGAAGAAGAATTCGAAGAGGAAGAAGAAGAAGAAGAATTCGAAGAAGAATTCAAAGAAGAAGAATTGGAAGAAGAAGTATTCGAAGAAGAAGAAGAAGAATTCGAAGAAAAACAAGAAGAAGAAGAAGAAGAAGAATTCAAAGAAGAAGAATTCCAAGAAATCGAAATAGAAGAAGAAGAAGAAGAATAAGCAGAAGAAGAAGAAGAAGAAGAAGAAGAATTCGAAGAAGAAGAAGAAGAAGAATTCGAAGAAGAATAATTTGAAGAAGAAGAATTCAAAGAAGAAGAAGAAGAAGAATTCGAAGAAGAATAATTTGAAGAAGAATTCGAAGAAGAATTCGAAGAAGAATTCGAAGAAGAAGAATTCGAAGAAGAATAAGAATAAGAAGAAGAATTCGAAGAAGAAGAATTCGAAGAAGAAGAAGAAGAAGAAGAATTCGAAGAAGAAGAAGAAGAAGAAGAATTCGAAGAAGAAGAAGAAGAAGAAAATTTCGAAGAAGAAGAATTCGAGAAAGAAGAAGTATTCGAAGAAGAAGAATAAGAATTCGAGGAAGAAGAAGAAGAAGAATTCGAAGAAGAATAATTTGAAGAAGAATTCGAAGATGAATTCGAAGAAGAAGAAGAAGAATTCCAAGAAGAATTCGAAGAAGAAGAAGAAGAAGAAGAATTCAAAGAAGAAGAATTCGAAGAAGAAGAAGAATTCGGAGAAGAAAAATTCGAAGAAGAAGAAAAAGAAGAATTCGAAGAAAAAGAAGAATAAGAAGAAGAATAATTCGAAGACGAAGAATTCGAAGAAGAAGAGGAAGAAGAAGAAGAAGAAGAAGAAGAACAATTCAAAGAAGAAGAATTCGAAGAAGAAGAATTCGAAGAATTCAAAGAATTCGAAGAAAAATTCGAAGACGAAGAAGAAGAAGTATTCGAAGAATTCGAAGAAGAAGAATTCGAAGAAGAAGAATTCGAAGAAGAAGAAGAAGAAGAAGAATTCGAAGAAGAAGAAGAATTCGAAGAAGAATTCGAAGAA
Source organism: Porphyrio hochstetteri (assembly GCA_020800305.1). Classification (NCBI taxonomy): domain Eukaryota; kingdom Metazoa; phylum Chordata; class Aves; order Gruiformes; family Rallidae; genus Porphyrio; species Porphyrio hochstetteri. The sequence continues at coordinate 1,207,650 of JAJHSY010000137.1, read as the reverse complement.
GAAGAATTCGAAGAAGAAGATGAATTCGAAGAAGAAGAAGAAGAAGAATTCGAAGAAGAAGAATTCGAAGAAGAATTCGAAGAAGAAGAAGAAGAAGAAGAAGAAGAAGAAGAAGAAGAATTCGAAGAAGAATTCGAAGAAGAATTCGAAGAAGAAGAATTTGAAGAAGAAGAAGAATTCGAAGAAGAAGAATTCGAAAAAGAAGAAGAAGAATTCGAAGAAGAAGAAGAATTCGAAGAAGAATTCGAAAAAGAAGAATTCGAAGATAGAAGAATTCGAAGAATAAGAAGAATTCGAAGAAGAAGAATTCGAAGACAGAAGAATTCGAAGAAGAAGAAGAAGAAGAATTCGAAGAATTCGAAGAAGAAGAAAAAGAATTCGAAGAATTCGAAGAAGAATTTGAAGTAGAAGAATTCGAAGAAGAAGATGAATTCGAAGAATAATTCGAAGAAGAAGAATTCGAAGAAGAAGAATTCGAAGAAGAAGAAGAAGAATTCGAAGAAGAAGAAGAATTCAGAGAATAAGAATTTGAAGAAGAATTCGAAGGAGAAGAATTCAAAGAAGAATTCGAAGAAGAAGAATTCGAAGAAGAATTCGAAAAAGAATTCGAAGAAGAAGAAGAATTCGAAGAAGAAGAAGATGAAGAAGAAGAAGAAGAAGAAGAAGAAGATGAAGAAGAAGAAGAAGAATTCGAAGAAGAATTCGAAGAAGAAGAATTCTAAGAAGAAGATTAATTCGAAGAAGAAGAATAAGAATTCGAAGAAGAAGAATTCGAAGAAGAATTCGAAGAAGAAGAATTCGAAGAAGAATTCGAAGAAGAAGAAGAAGAATTCGAAGAAGAATTCGAAGAAGAATTCGAAGAAGAAGAATTTGAAGAAGAAGAAGAATTCGAAGAAGAATTCGAAAAAGAAGAAGAAGAATTCGAAGAAGAAGAAGAATTCGAAGAAGAATTCGAAGAAGAAGAATTCGAAGATAGAAGAATTCGAAGAATAAGAAGAATTCAAAGAAGAAGAATTCGAAGACAGAAGAATTCGAAGAAGAAGAAGAAGAAGAATTCGAAGAAGAAGAAAAAGAATTCGAAGAATTCGAAGAAGAATTTGAAGTAGAAGAATTCGAAGAAGAAGAATTCGAAGAAGAATTCGAAGAAGAAGAAGAAGAATTCGAAGAAGAAGAATTCGAAGAAGGAGAATTCGAAGAAGAAGAAGTATTCGAAGAAGAATTCGAAAAAGAATTCAAAAAAGAATTCGAATAAGAAGAATTCGAAAAAGAATTCGAAGAAGAAAAATAAGAATAAGAATAAGAATAAGAAGAAGAATTCGAAGAAGAATTCAAAGAAGAAGAATTCGAAGAAGAAGTATTCGAAGAAGAAGAAGAAGAATTCGAAGAAAAACAAGAAGAAGAAGAAGAAGAATTCTAAGAAGAAGAAGAATTCGAAGAAGAAGAAGAAGAAGAATTCGAAGAAGAAGAATTCGAAGAAGAATTCGAAGAAGAAGAATTCGAAGAAGAAGAAGAAGAATTCGAAGAAGAATTCGAAGAAGAATTCGAAGAAGAAGAATTTGAAGAAGAAGAAGAATTCGAAGAAGAAGAATTCGAAAAAGAAGAAGAATTCGAAGAAGAAGAAGAATTCGAAGAAGAATTCGAAGAAGAAGAATTCGAAGATAGAAGAATTCGAAGAATAAGAAGAATTCAAAGAAGAAGAATTCGAAGACAGAAGAATTCGAAGAAGAAGAAGAAGAAGAAGAATTCGAAGAATTCGAAGAAGAAGAAAAAGAGTTCGAAGAATTCGAAGAAGAAGAATTCGAAGAAGAAGAATTCGAAGAAGAAGAAGAAGAATTCGAAGAAGAAGAATTCGAAGAAGAAAAAGAAGAATAATGCGAAAAAGAAGAAGAATTCGAATAAGAAGAAGAACTCGAAGAAGAATAATAATAAGAAGAAGAATTCGAAGAAGAAGAAGATGAAGAAGAAGAAGAAGAAGAAGATGAAGAAGAAGAAGAAGAATTCGAAGAAGAAGAAGAAGAAGAAGAATTAGAAGAGGAAGAAGAAGAAGAAGAATTCGAAGAAGAAGAAGAATTCGAAGAAGAAAATGAATTCGAAGAAGAATTCGAAGAAGAAGAATTCGAAGAAGAAGAAGATGAAGAAGAAGAAGAAGAAGAAGATGAAGAAGAAGAAGAAGAATTCGAAGAAGAAGAAGAAGAAGAAGAATTAGAAGAGGAAGAAGAAGAAGAAGAATTCGAAGAAGAAGAAGAATTCGAAGAAGAAAATGAATTCGAAGAAGAATTCGAAGAAGAAGAATTCGAAGTAGAAGAAGAATTCGAAGAAGAAGAAGGAGTCGAAGAAGAATTCGAAGAAGAAGAAGTATTCGAAGAAGAATTCGAAAAAGAATTCAAAAAAGAATTCGAATAAGAAGAATTCGAAGAAGAATTCGAAGAAGAAGAAGAAGAATTCGAAGAAGAATTCAAAGAAGATAAATGAGAATAAGAATAATAAGAAGAAGAAGAATTCGAAGAAGAATTCAAAGAAGAAGAATTCGAAGAAGAAGTATTCGAAGAAGAAATCGAAGAAGAAGAAGAAGAATTCGAAGAAGAATTCGAAGAGGAAAAATAAGAATAAGAATAAGAAGAAGAATTCGAAGAAGAATTCAAATTAGAAGAATTCGAAGAAGAAGTATTCGAAGAAGAAGAAGAATTCGAAGAAAAACAAGAAGAAGAAGAAGAAGAATTCGAAGAAGAAGAATTCCAAGAATTCGAAATAGAAGAAGAAGAAGAAGAAGAAGTTGAAGAAGAAGAAGAAGAAGAAGAAGAATTCGAAAAAGAATTCGAAGAAGAATTTTAAGAATAATTCGAAGAAGAAGAATAAGAAGAAGAAGAAGAATTTGAAGAAGAATAAGAAGAAGAAAATTTCGAAGAAGAAGAATTCGAAGAAGAAGAAGTATTCGAAGAAGAAGAATAAGAATTCGAGGAAGAAGAAGAAGAAGAATTCGAAGAAGAAGATTTTGAAGAAGAATTCGAAGAAGAATTCGAAGAAGAAGAAGAAGAAGAAGAATTCAAAGAAGAAGAATTCGAAGAAGAAGAAGAATTCGAAGAAGAAAAATTCGAAGAAGAAGAAAAAGAAGAATTCGAAGAAAAAGATGAAGAATAAGAAGAAGAATAATTCGAAGAAGAAGAATTCGAAGAAGAAGAAGAATTCGAAGAAGAAAAATTCGAAGAAGAAGAAAAAGAAGAATTCGAAGAAAAAGATGAAGAATAAGAAGAAGAATAATTCGAAGAAGAAGAATTCGAAGAAGAAGAGGAAGAAGAAGAAGAAGAAGAAGAACAATTCAAAGAAGAAGAATTCGAAGAAGAAGAATTCGAAGAAGAATTCGAAGAAGAATTCGAAGAATTCAAAGAATTCGAAGAAAAATTCGAAGACGAAGAAGAAGAAGTATTCGAAGAATTCGAAGAAGAAGAATTCGAAGAAGAAGAATTCGAAGAAGAAGAATTCGAAGAAGAAGAAGAAGAAGAATTCGAAGAAGAAGAATTCGAAGAAGAAAAAGAAGAATAATGCGAAAAAGAAGAAGAATTCGAATAAGAAGAAGAACTCGAAGAAGAATAATAATAAGAAGAAGAATTCGAAGAAGAAGAAGATGAAGAAGAAGAAGAAGAAGAAGATGAAGAAGAAGAAGAAGAATTCGAAGAAGAAGAAGAAGAAGAAGAATTAGAAGAGGAAGAAGAAGAAGAAGAATTCGAAGAAGAAGAAGAATTCGAAGAAGAATTCGAAGAAGAAGAATTCTAAGAAGAAGATGAATTCGAAGAAGAAGAAGAAGAAGAATTCGAAGAAGAAGAATTCGAAGAAGAATTCGAAGAAGAAGAATTCGAAGAAGAATTCGAAGAAGAAGAAGAAGAATTCGAAGAAGAATTCGAAGAAGAATTCGAAGAAGAAGAATTTGAAGAAGAAGAAGAATTCGAAGAAGAAGAATTCGAAAAAGAAGAAGAAGAATTCGAAGAAGAAGAAGAATTCGAAGAAGAATTCGAAGAAGAAGAATTCGAAGATAGAAGAATTCGAAGAATAAGAAGAATTCGAAGAAGAATTCGAAGACAGAAGAATTCGAAGACAGAAGAATTCGAAGAAGAAGAAGAAGAAGAAGAATTCGAAGAATTCGAAGAAGAAGAAAAAGAATTCGAAGAATTCGAAGAAGAATTTGAAGAAGAAGAATTCGAAGTAGAAGAGGAATTCGAAGAAGAAGAAGGAGTCGAAGAAGAATTCGAAGAAGAAGAATTCGAAGAAGGAGAATTCGAAGAAGAAGAAGTATTCGAAGAAGAATTCGAAATAGAATTCAAAAAAGAATTCGAATAAGAAGAATTCGAAGAATTCGAAGAAGAAGAAGGAGAATTCGAAGAAGAATTCGAAGAAGAAAAATAAGAATAAGAATAAGAATAAGAAGAAGAATTCGAAGAAGAATTCAAAGAAGAAGAATTCGAAGAAGAAGTATTCGAAGAAGAAGAAGAAGAATTCGAAGAAAAACAAGAAGAAGAAGAAGAAGAATTCGAAGAAGAAGAATTCCAAGAATTCGAAATAGAAGAAGAAGAAGAAGAAGAAGAAGAAGAATTCGAAAAAGAATTCGAAGAAGAATTCGAAGAAGAATTCGAAGAAGAAGAATTCGAAGAAGAATAAGAATAAGAAGAAGAAGAAGAATTCGAAGAAGAAGAATTCGAAGAAGAAGAAGAAGAAGAAGAATTCGAAGAAGAAGAAGAAGAAGAATTTGAAGAAGAAGAAGAAGAAGAAAATTTCGAAGAAGAAGAATTCGAAAAAGAAGAAGTATTCGAAGAAGAAGAATAAGAATTCGAGGAAGAAGCAGAAGAAGAATTCGAAGAAGAATAATTTGAAGAAGAATTCGAAGAAGAATTCGAAGAAGAAGAAGAAGAATTCCAAGAAGAATTCGAAGAAGAAGAAGAAGAAGAAGAATTCAAAGAAGAAGAATTCGAAGAAGAAGAAGAATTCGAAGAAGAAAAATTCGAAGAAGAAGAAAAAGAAGAATTCGAAGAAAAAGAAGAAGAATAAGAAGAAGAATAATTCGAAGAAGAAGAATTCGAAGAATAAGAGGAAGAAGAAGAAGAAGAAGAAGAAGAAGAACAATTCAAAGAAGAAGAATTCGAAGAAGAAGAATTCGAAGAAGAATTCGAAGAAGAATTCGAAGAATTCAAAGAATTCGAAGAAAAATTCGAAGACGAAGAAGAAGAAGTATTCGAAGAATTCGAAGAAGAAGAATTCGAAGAAGAATTCGAAGAAGAAGAAGAAGAAGAAGAAGAATTCGAAGAAGAAGAATTCGAAGAAGAAAAAGAAGAATAATGCGAAAAAGAAGAAGAATTCGAAGAAGAAGAAGAATTCGAAGAAGAAGAATAATAATAAGAAGAATTTGAAGAAGAAGAAGATGAAGAAGAAGAAGAAGAAGAAGAAGAAGATGAAGAAGAAGAAGAAGAATTCGAAGAAGAAGAAGAAGAAGAATTAGAAGAGGAAGAAGAAGAAGAAGAATTCGAAGAAGAAGAAGAATTCGAAGAAGAATTCGAAGAAGAAGAATTCTAAGAAGAAGATGAATTCGAAGAAGAAGAAGAAGAATTCGAAGAAGAAGAATTCGAAGAAGAATTCGAAGAAGAAGAAGAAGAATTCGAAGAAGAATTCGAAGAAGAATTCGAAGAAGAAGAATTTGAAGAAGAAGAAGAATTCGAAGAAGAAGAATTCGAAAAAGAAGAAGAAGAATTCGAAAAAGAAGAAGAAGAATTCGAAGAAGAAGAAGAATTCGAAGAAGAATTCGAAGAAGAAGAATTCGAAGATAGAAGAATTCGAAGAATAAGAAGAATTCGAAGAAGAAGAATTCGAAGACAGAAGAATTCGAAGAAGAAGAAGAAGAAGAAGAATTCGAAGAATTCGAAGAAGAAGAAAAAGAATTCGAAGAATTCGAAGAAGAATTTGAAGTAGAAGAATTCGAAGAAGAAGATGAATTCGAAGAAGAATTCGAAGAAGAAGAATTCGAAGAAGAAGAATTCGAAGAAGAAGAAGAAGAATTCGAAGAAGAAGAATTCGAGGAAGAAGAAGAAGAATTCGAAGAATAAGAAGAAGAATTCGAAGAATTCGAAGAAGAAGAATTCGAAGAAGAATTCGAAGAAGAATTAAAAGAAGAATTCGAAGAAGAAGAAGAATTCGAAGAAGAAGAATTCGAAGAAGAATAAGAAGAAGAAGAAGAATTAGAAGAGGAAGAAGAAGAAGAAGAATTCGAAGAAGAAGAAGAATTCGAAGAAGGATTCAAAGAAGAAGAATTCTAAGAAGAAGATGAATTCGAAGAAGAAGAAGAAGAAGAATTCGAAGAAGAAGAATTCGAAGAAGAATTCGAAGAAGAAGAATTCGAAGAAGAAGAATTTGAAGAAGAAGAAGAATTCAAAGAAGAATTCGAAAAAGAAGAAGAAGAATTCGAAGAAGAATTCGAAGAAGAAGAATTCTAAGAAGAAGATGAATTCGAAGAAGAAGAAGAATAATAATTCGAAAAAGAAGAATTCGAAGAAGAATTCGAAGAAGAAGAAGAAGAAGAATTCGAAGAAGAATTCAAAGAAGAAGAATTCGAAGAAGAATTCGAAGAAGAATTCGAAGAAGAAGAAGAAGAATTCAAAGAAGAATTCGAAGAAGAAGAAGAATTCAAAGAAGAATTCGAAGTAGAAGAATTCGAAGAAGAAGAATTCGAAGAAGAAGAATAATTCGAAGAAGAAAAATTCAAAGAAGAAGAAAAAGAAGAATTCGAAGAAAAAGAAGAAGAATAAGAAGAAGAATAATTCGAAAAAGAAGATTTCGGAGAAGAATTCGAAGAAGAAGAAGAAGAATTCGAAGAAGAATTCGAAGAAGAAGAAGAAAAAGATTTCGATGAAGAAGAATTCGAAGAAGAAGAATTCTAAGAAGAAGAAGAAGAAGAAAAAGAAGAAGAAGAATTCGAAGAAGAATTCGAAGTAGAAGAATTCGAAGAAGAAGAGGAATTCGAAGAAGAGGAAGGATTCGAAGAAGAATTCGAAGAAGAAGAAGAAGAATTTGAAGAAGAAGAAGAAGAAGAAAAATTCGAAGAAGAAGAAAAAGTCGAAAAAGAAAAATAATTCGAAGAAGAAGAATTCGAAAAAGAAGAAGTATTCGAAGAAGAAGAATAAGAATTCGAGGAAGAAGAAGAAGAATAATTCGAAGAAGAAGAATTTGAAGAAGAATTCGAAGAAGAAGAAGAAGAAGAAGAATTCAAAGAAGAAGAATTCGAAGAAGAAGAAGGAGAATAAAAAGAAGAATAATTCGAAGAAGAAGAATTCGAAGAAGAAGAGGAAGAAGAAGAAGAAGAAGAATTCGAAGAAGAATTCAAAGAAGAAGAATTCGAAGAAGACAAATTCGAAGAAGAATTCGAAGAAGAAGAAGAAGAATTCGAAGAATTCGAAGAAGAAGAATTCGAAGAAGAAGAATTCGAAGAAGAAAAAGAAGAAGAAGATGAAGAAGAAGAAGAAGAATTCGAAAAATAATAATAATAATAAGAAGAAGAAGAAGAAGAAGAAGAAGAAGAAGTATTCGAAGAAGAAGAAGAATTAGAAGAGGAAGAATAATAAGAAGAATTCGAAGAAGAAGAAGAAGAAGAAGATGAAGAAGAAGAAGAAGAAGAAGAAGAAGAAGAAGAATTCGAAGAAGAAGAATTCGAAGGAGAAGAAGAAGAAGAAGAAGAAGGAGAAGAAGAAGAAGAAGAAGAAGAAGAAGAAGAAGAAGAATTTGAAGAAGAAGAAGAAGAAGAAAATTTCGAAGAAGAAGAATTCGAAAAAGAAGAAGTATTCGAAGAAGAAGAATAAGAATTCGAGGAAGAAGAAGAAGAAGAATTCGAAGAAGAAGAATTTGTAGAAGAATTCGAAGAAGAATTCGAAGAAGAAGAAGAAGAAGAAGAATTCCAAGAAGAATTCGAAGAAGAAGAAGAAGAAGAAGAATTCAAAGAAGAAGAATTCGAAGAAGAAGAAGAATTCGAAGAAGAAAAATTCGAAGAAGAAGAAAAAGAAGAATTCGAAGAAAAAGAAGAAGAATAAGAAGAAGAATAATTCGAAGAAGAAGAATTCGAAGAAGAAGAGGAAGAAGAAGAAGAAGAAGAAGAAGAACAATTCAAAGAAGAAGAATTCGAAGAAGAAGAATTCGAAGAAGAATTCGAAGAAGAATTCGAAGAAGAATTCGAAGAATTCGAAGAAAAATTCGAAGACGAAGAAGAAGAAGTATTCGAAGAATTCGAAGAAGAAGAATTCGAAGAAGAAGAATTCGAAGAATTCGAAGAAGAAGAATTCGAAGAAGAAGAATTCGAAGAAGAAAAAGAAGAATAATGCGAAAAAGAAGAAGAATTCGAATAAGAAGAAGAATTCGAAGAAGAAGAATAATAATAAGAAGAATTCGAAGAAGAAGAAGATGAAGAAGAAGAAGAAGAAGAAGAAGATGAAGAAGAAGAAGAAGAATTCGAAGAAGAAGAAGAAGAAGAAGAAGAATTAGAAGAGGAAGAAGAAGAAGAAGAATTCGAAGAAGAAGAAGAAGAAGAAGAAGAATTAGAAGAGGAAGAAGAAGAAGAAGAATTCGAAGAAGAAGAATTCTAAGAAGAAGATGAATTCGAAGAAGAAGAAGAAGAATTCGAAGAAGAAGAATTCGAAGAAGAATTCGAAGAAGAAGAATTCGAAGAAGAATTCGAAGAAGAATTCGAAGAAGAAGAATTTGAAGAAGAAGAATTCGAAGAAGAAGAATTCGAAAAAGAAGAAGAAGAATTCGAAGAAGAAGAAGAATTCGAAGAAGAAAAATTCGAAGAAGAAGAAAAAGAAGAATTCGAAGAAAAAGAAGAAGAATAAGAAGAAGAATAATTCGAAGAAGAAGAATTCGAAGAAGAAGAGGAAGAAGAAGAAGAAGAAGAAGAACAATTCAAAGAAGAAGAATTCGAAGAAGAAGAATTCGAAGAAGAATTCGAAGAAGAATTCGAAGAATTCAAAGAATTCGAAGAAAAATTCGAAGACGAAGAAGAAGAAGTATTCGAAGAATTCGAAGAAGAAGAATTCGAAGAAGAAGAATTCGAAGAAGAATTCGAAGAAGAAGAAGAAGAAGAAGAATTCGAAGAAGAAAAAGAATAATGCGAAAAAGAAGAAGAATTCGAATAAGAAGAAGAATTCGAAGAATAATAATAATAAGAAGAAGAATTCGAAGAAGAAGAAGATGAAGAAGAAGAAGAAGAAGAAGAAGAAGATGAAGAAGAAGAAGAAGAAGAAGAAGAAGATGAATTCGAAGAAGAAGAATAAGAATTCGAAGAAGAAGAATTCGAAGAAGAATTCGAAGAAGAAGAATTCGAAGAAGAATTCGAAGAAGAAGAAGAAGAATTCGAAGAAGAATTTGAAGAAGAATTCGAAGAAGAAGAATTTGAAGAAGAAGAAGAATTCGAAGAAGAAGAATTCGAAAAAGAAGAAGAAGAATTCGAAGAAGAAGAAGAATTCGAAGAAGAATTCGAAGAAGAAGAATTCGAAGATAGAAGAATTCGAAGAATAAGAAGAATTCAAAGAAGAAGAATTCGAAGACAGAAGAATTCGAAGAAGAAGAAGAAGAAGAATTCGAAGAAGAAGAAAAAGAATTCGAAGAATTCGAAGAAGAATTTGAAGTAGAAGAATTCGAAGAAGAAGAATTCGAAGAAGAATTCGAAGAAGAAGAAGAAGAATTCGAAGAAGAAGAATTCGAAGAAGGAGAATTCGAAGAAGAAGAAGTATTCGAAGAAGAATTCGAAAAAGAATTCAAAAAAGAATTCGAATAAGAAGAATTCGAAAAAGAATTCGAAGAAGAAAAATAAGAATAAGAATAAGAAGAAGAAGAAGAATTCGAAGAAGAATTCAAAGAAGAAGAATTCGAAGAAGAAGTATTCGAAGAAGAAGAAGAAGAATTCGAAGAAAAACAAGAAGAAGAAGAAGAAGAAGAATTCTAAGAAGAAGATGAATTCGAAGAAGAAGAAGAAGAAGAATTCGAAGAAGAAGAATTCGAAGAAGAAGAAGAAGAATTCGAAGAAGAATTCGAAGAAGAATTCGAAGAAGAATTTGAAGAAGAAGAAGAATTCGAAGAAGAAGAATTCGAAAAAGAAGAAGAAGAATTCGAAGAAGAAGAAGAATTCGAAGAAGAATTCGAAGAAGAAGAATTCGAAGATAGAAGAATTCGAAGAATAAGAATTCAAAGAAGAAGAATTCGAAGACAGAAGAATTCGAAGAAGAAGAAGAAGAAGAAGAATTCGAAGAATTCGAAGAAGAAGAAAAAGAATTCGAAGAATTCGAAGAAGAATTTGAAGTAGAAGAATTCGAAGAAGAAGATGAATTCGAAGAAGAATTCGAAGAAGAAGAATTCGAAGTAGAAGAAGAATTCGAAGAAGAAGAAGGAGTCGAAGAAGATTTCGAAGAAGAAGAAGTATTCGAAGAAGAATTCGAAAAAGAATTCAAAAAAGAATTCGAATAAGAAGAATTCGAAGAAGAATTCGAAGAAGAAGAAGAAGAATTCGAAGAAGAATTCAAAGAAGATAAATAAGAATAAGAATAAGAAGAAGAAGAAGAATTCGAAGAAGAATTCAAAGAAGAAGAATTCGAAGAAGAAGTATTCGAAGAAGAAATCGAAGAAGAAGAAGAAGAATTCGAAGAAGAATTCGAAGAGGAAAAATAAGAATAAGAATAAGAAGAAGAATTCGAAGAAGAATTCAAATAAGAAGAATTCGAAGAAGAAGTATTCGAAGAAGAAGAAGAATTCGAAGAAAAACAAGAAGAAGAAGAAGAAGAATTCGAAGAAGAAGAATTCCAAGAATTCGAAATTGACGAAGAAGAAGAAGAAGAAGTTGAAGAAGAAGAAGAAGAAGAAGAAGAATTCGAAAAAGAATTCGAAGAAGAATTTGAAGAATAATTCGAAGAAGAAGAATAAGAAGAAGAAGAAGAATTTGAAGAAGAATAAGAAGAAGAAAATTTCGAAGAAGAAGAATTCGAAGAAGAAGAAGTATTCGAAGAAGAAGAATAAGAATTCGAGGAAGAAGAAGAAGAAGAATTCGAAGAAGAAGATTTTGAAGAAGAATTCGAAGAAGAATTCGAAGAAGAAGAAGAAGAAGAAGAATTCCAAGAAGAAATCGAAGAAGAAGAAGAAGAAGAAGAATTCAAAGAAGAAGAATTCGAAGAAGAAGAAGAATTCGAAGAAGAAAAATTCGAAGAAGAAGAAAAAGAAGACTTCGAAGAAAAAGATGAAGAAGAAGAAGAAGAATAATTCGAAGAAGAAGAATTCGAAGAAGAAGAGGAAGAAGAAGAAGAAGAAGAAGAACAATTCAAAGAAGAAGAATTCGAAGAAGAAGAATTCGAAGAAGAATTCGAAGAAGAATTCGAAGAATTCAAAGAATTCGAAGAAAAATTCGAAGACGAAGAAGAAGAAGTATTCGAAGAATTCGAAGAAGAATTCGAAGAAGAAGAATTCGAAGAAGAAGAAGAAGAAGAATTCGAAGAAGAAGAATTCGAAGAAGAAAAAGAAGAATAATGCGAAAAAGAAGAAGAATTCGAATAAGAAGAAGAACTCGAAGAAGAATAATAATAAGAAGAAGAATTCGAAGAAGAAGAAGATGAAGAAGAAGAAGAAGAAGAAGATGAAGAAGAAGAAGAAGAATTCGAAGAAGAAGAAGAAGAAGAAGAATTAGAAGAGGAAGAAGAAGAAGAAGAATTCGAAGAAGAAGAAGAATTCGAAGAAGAAGATGAATTCGAAGAAGAATTCGAAGAAGAAGAATTCGAAGTAGAAGAAGAATTCGAAGAAGAAGAAGTATTCGAAGAAGAATTCGAAAAAGAATTCAAAAAAGAATTCGAATAAGAAGAATTCGAAGAAGAATTCGAAGAAGAAGAAGAAGAATTCGAAGAAGAATTCAAAGAAGATAAATAAGAATAAGAATAAGAATAAGAAGAAGAATTCGAAGAAGAATTCAAAGAAGAAGAATTCGAAGAAGAAGTATTCGAAGAAGAAATCGAAGAAGAAGAAGAAGAATTCGAAGAAGAATTCGAAGAGGAAAAATAAGAATAAGAATAAGAAGAAGAATTCGAAGAAGAATTCAAATAAGAAGAATTCGAAGAAGAAGTATTCGAAGAAGAAGAAGAATTCGAAGAAAAACAAGAAGAAGAAGAAGAAGAATTCGAAGAAGAAGAATTCCAAGCATTCGAAATAGAAGAAGAAGAAGAAGAAGAAGTTGAAGAAGAAGAAGAAGAAGAGGAAGAATTCGAAAAATAATTCGAAGAAGAATTTGAAGAATAATTCGAAGAAGAAGAATAAGAAGAAGAAGAAGAATTTGAAGAAGAATAAGAAGAAGAAAATTTCGAAGAAGAAGAATTCGAAGAAGAAGAAGTATTCGAAGAAGAAGAATAAGAATTCGAGGAAGAAGAAGAAGAAGAATTCGAAGAAGAAGATTTTGAAGAAGAATTCCAAGAAGAATTCGAAGAAGAAGAAGAAGAAGAAGAATTCAAAGAAGAAGAATTCGAAGAAGAAGAAGAATTCGAAGAAGAAAAATTCGAAGAAGAAGAAAAAGAAGAATTCGAAGAAAAAGATGAAGAATAAGAAGAAGAATAATTTGAAGAAGAAGAATTCGAAGAAGAAGAGGAAGAAGAAGAAGAAGAAGAAGAACAATTCAAAGAAGAAGAATTCGAAGAAGAAGAATTCGAAGAAGAATTCGAAGAAGAATTCGAAGAATTCAAAGAATTCGAAGAAAAATTCGAAGACGAAGAAGAAGAAGTATTCGAAGAATTCGAAGAAGAAGAATTCGAAGAAGAAGAATTCGAAGAATTCGAAGAAGAAGAATTCGAAGAAGAAGAATTCGAAGAAGAAAAAGAAGAATAATGCGAAAAAGAAGAAGAATTCGAATAAGAAGAAGAACTCGAAGAAGAATAATAATAAGAAGAAGAATTCGAAGAAGAAGAAGATGAAGAAGAAGAAGAAGAAGAAGATGAAGAAGAAGAAGAAGAATTCGAAGAAGAAGAAGAAGAAGAATTAGAAGAGGAAGAAGAAGAAGAAGAATTCGAAGAAGAAGAAGAATTCGAAGAAGAATTCGAAGAAGAAGAATTCTAAGAAGATGAATTCGAAGAAGAAGAAGAAGAAGAATTCGAAGAAGAAGAATTCGAAGAAGAATTCGAAGAAGAAGAATTCGAAGAAGAATTCGAAGAAGAAGAAGAAGAATTCGAAGAAGAATTCGAAGAAGAATTCGAAGAAGAAGAATTTGAAGAAGAAGAAGAATTCGAAGAAGAAGAATTCGAAAAAGAAGAAGAAGAATTCGAAGAAGAAGAAGAATTCGAAGAATTCGAAGAAGAAGAATTCGAAGATAGAAGAATTCGAAGAATAAGAAGAATTCGAAGAAGAATTCGAAGACAGAAGAATTCGAAGACAGAAGAATTCGAAGAAGAAGAAGAAGAAGAAGAATTCGAAGAATTCGAAGAAGAAGAAAAAGAGTTCGAAGAATTCGAAGAAGAATTTGAAGAAGAAGAATTCGAAGTAGAAGAGGAATTCGAAGAAGAAGAAGGAGTCGAAGAAGAATTCGAAGAAGAAGAATTCGAAGACGGAGAATTCGAAGAAGAAGAAGTATTCGAAGAAGAATTCGAAAAAGAATTCAAAAAGAATTCGAATAAGAAGAATTCGAAGAATTCGAAGAAGAAGAAGGAGAATTCGAAGAAGAATTCTAAGAAGAAAAATAAGAATAAGAATAAGAATAAGAAGAAGAATTCGAAGAAGAATTCAAAGAAGAAGAATTCGAAGAAGAAGTATTCGAAGAAGAAGAATTCGAAGAAGAATAAGAATAAGAAGAAGAATTCGAAGAAGAAGAATTCGAAGAAGAAGAAGAAGAAGAAGAATTCGAAGAAGAAGAAGAAGAAGAATTTGAAGAAGAAGAAGAAGAAGAAAATTTCGAAGAAGAAGAATTCGAAAAAGAAGAAGTATTCGAAGAAGAAGAATAAGAATTCGAGGAAGAAGCAGAAGAAGAATTCGAAGAAGAATAATTTGAAGAAGAATTCGAAGAAGAATTCGAAGAAGAAGAAGAAGAATTCCAAGAAGAATTCGAAGAAGAAGAAGAAGAAGAAGAATTCAAAGAAGAAGAATTCGAAGAAGAAGAAGAATTCGAAGAAGAAAAATTCGAAGAAGAAGAAAAAGAAGAATTCGAAGAAAAAGAAGAAGAATAAGAAGAAGAATAATTCGAAGAAGAAGAATTCGAAGAATAAGAGGAAGAAGAAGAAGAAGAAGAAGAACAATTCAAAGAAGAAGAATTCGAAGAAGAAGAATTCGAAGAAGAATTCGAAGAAGAATTCGAAGAATTCAAAGAATTCGAAGAAAAATTGGAAGACGAAGAAGTATTCGAAGAATTCGAAGAAGAAGAATTCGAAGAAGAATTCGAAGAAGAAGAAGAAGAAGAAGAAGAATTCGAAGAAGAAGAATTCGAAGAAGAAAAAGAAGAATAATGCGAAAAAGAAGAAGAATTCGAAGAAGAAGAAGAATTCGAAGAAGAAGAATAATAATAAGAAGAATTCGAAGAAGAAGAAGATGAAGAAGAAGAAGAAGAAGAAGAAGAAGATGAAGAAGAAGAAGAAGAATTCGAAGAAGAAGAAGAAGAAGAATTAGAAGAGGAAGAAGAAGAAGAAGAATTCGAAGAAGAAGAAGAATTCGAAGAAGAATTCGAAGAAGAAGAATTCTAAGAAGAAGATGAATTCGAAGAAGAAGAAGAAGAATTCGAAGAAGAAGAATTCGAAGAAGAATTCGAAGAAGAAGAAGAAGAATTCGAAGAAGAATTCGAAGAAGAATTCGAAGAAGAAGAATTTGAAGAAGAAGAAGAATTCGAAGAAGAAGAATTCGAAAAAGAAGAAGAAGAATTCGAAGAAGAAGAAGAATTCGAAGAAGAATTCGAAGAAGAAGAATTCGAAGATAGAAGAATTCGAAGAATAAGAAGAATTCGAAGAAGAAGAATTCGAAGACAGAAGAATTCGAAGAAGAAGAAGAAGAAGAAGAATTCGAAGAATTCGAAGAAGAAGAAAAAGAATTCGAAGAATTCGAAGAAGAATTTGAAGTAGAAGAATTCGAAGAAGAAGATGAATTCGAAGAAGAATTCGAAGAAGAAGAATTCGAAGAAGAAGAATTCGAAGAAGAAGAAGAAGAATTCGAAGAAGAAGAATTCGAGGAAGAAGAAGAAGAATTCGAAGAATAAGAAGAAGAATTCGAAGAATTCGAAGAAGAAGAATTCGAAGAAGAATTCGAAGAAGAATTAGAAGAAGAAAAAGAAGTTGAAGAAGAATAATTCGAAGAAGAAGAAGAATTCGAAGAAGAAGATTTCGAAGAAGAAGAAGAAGAAGAAGAAGAATTAGAAGAAGAGGAAGAAGAAAAAGAAAAAGAAGAAGAATTCGAAGAAACAGAAGAAGAAGAAGAAGAATTTGAAGAAGAAGAAGAATTTGAAGAAGAAGAAGTATTCGAAGAAGAAGAAGAGGAAGAATTCGAAGAAGAAGAAGAAGAAGAAGAAGAAGAATAAGAAGAATTCGAAGAAGAAGAATTCGAAGAATTCAAAGAAGTAGAAGAATTCGGAGAAGAATTTGAAGAAGAATTCGAAGAAGAAGAAGAAGAAGAATTCGAAGAAGAAGAATTCGAAGAAGAATTCGAAGAAGAAGAATTCGAAGAAGAAGAATAAGAATAAGAAGAAGAATTCGAAGAAGAATAAGAAGAATTTGAAGAAGAAGAATTCGAAGAAGAAGAATTTGAAGAAGAAGAATTCGAAGAAGAAGAAGAAGAAGAAGAATTCGAAGAAGAAGAAGAAGAAGAAGAAGAAGAAGAATTCGAAGAAGAAGAAGAAGAATTAGAAGAGGAAGAAGAAGAATTCGAAAAAGAAGAAGTATTCGAAGAAGAAGAATAAGAATTCGAGGAAGAAGAAGAAGAATTCGAAGAAGAAGAATTTGAAGAAGAATTCGAAGAAGAATTCGAAGAAGAAGAAGAAGAAGAAGAATTCCAAGAAGAATTCGAAGAAGAAGAAGAAGAAGAATTCGAAGAAGAATTCAAAGAAGAGGAATTCGAAGAAGAAGAATTCGAAGAAGAATTTGAAGAAGAAGAAGAAGAATTCGAAGAAGAAGAAGAAGAATTAGAAGAAGAAGAAGAAGAATTCGAAGAAGAAGAAGAAGAAGAAGAATCGAAGAAGAAGAATTCGAATAATAATAATAATAATAAGAAGAAGAAGAAGAATCGAAGAAGAAGAATTCGAATAATAATAATAATAAGAAGAAGAAGAAGAAGAAGAAGAAGAATTCGAAGAAGAAGATAAAGAATTCGAAGAAGAAGAATTCGAAGAAGATGAATTCGAAGAAGAAGAATTCGAAGAAGAAGAAAAAGATGAAGAAGATTTCGAAGAAGAACAAGAATTCGAAGAAGAATTTGAAGCAGAATTCGAAGAAGAAGAATAAGAATAAGAATAAGAATTCGAAGAAGTAGAAGAATTCGAAGAAGAAGAATTCGAAGAAGAAGAAGAATTCGAAGAAGAAGAAGAAGAAGAAGAGTTTGAATAAAAAGAAGAATTCGAAGAAGAAGAATTCGAAGAAGAAGAAGAAGAAGAAGAATTCGAAGAATTCGAAGAAGAAAAAGAATTCGAAGAATTCGAAGAAGAATTCGAAGACGAAGAAGAAGAAGTATTCGAAGAATTCGAAGAAGAAGAATTCAAAGAAGAAGAATTCGAAGAATTCGAAGAAGAAGAATTCGAAGAAGAAGAATTCGAAGAAGAAAAAGAAGAATAATGCGAAAAAGAAGAAGAATTCGAATAAGAAGAAGAATTCGAAGAATAATAATAATAAGAAGAAGAATTCGAAGAAGAAGAAGATGAAGAAGAAGAAGAAGAAGAAGAAGAAGATGAAGAAGAAGAAGAAGAAGAAGAAGAAGAAGAAGAAGAAAAATTCGAAGAAGAAGAATTCGAAGAAGAAGAAGTATTCGAAGAAGTAGAAGAAGAAGAAGAATTCGAAGAATTCGAAGAAGAAGAAAAAGAATTCGAAGAATTCGAAGAAGAAGAATTCGAAGTAGAAGAAGAATTTGAAGAAGAAGAAGGAGTCGAAGAAGAATTCGAAGAAGAAGAAGAATTCGAAGAAGAAGAATTCGAAGAAGGAGAATTCGAAGAATTCGAAGAATTCGAAGAAGAAGAATTCGAAGAAGAAGAAGAAGAAGAATAATTCAAAGAAGAATTCGAAGAAGAATTCGAAGAAGAATTCGAAGAAGAAGAAGAATAAGAAGAAGAATTCGAAGAAGAAGAAGAAGAAGAAGAAGAAGAAGAAGAAGAATTCCAAGAATTCGAAATAGAAGAAGAAGAAGAAGAAGAAGTAGAAGAAGAATTCGAAGAAGAATTCGAAGAAGAAGAATTCGAAGAAGAATTCGAAGAAGAATTCGAAAAAGAAGAAGTATTCGAAGAAGAAGAATAAGAATTCGAGGAAGAAGAAGAAGAAGAATTCGAAGAAGAAGAATTTGAAGAAGAATTCGAAGAAGAAGAAGAAGAATTCGAAGAAGAAGAAGAAGAAGAAGAAGAAGAAGAAGAAGAAGAAGAAGAAGAAGAAGAAGAAGAAGAATTCCAAGAAGAATTCCAAGAAGAAGAAGAATTCGAAGAAGAAAAATTCGAAGAAGAAGAAAAAGAAGTATTCGAAGAAAAAGAAGAAGAATAAGAAGAAGAATAATTCGAAGAAGAAGAATTCGAAGGAGAAGAGGAAGAAGAAGAAGAAGAAGAAGAACAATTCAAAGAAGAAGAATTCGAAGAAGAATTCGAAGAATTCAAAGAATTCGAAGAAAAATTCGAAGACGAAGAAGAAGAAGTATTCGAAGAATTCGAAGAAGAAGAATTCGAAGAAGAATTCGAAGAAGAAGAAGAAGAAGAAGAATTCGAAGAAGAAGAATTCGAAGAAGAAAAAGAAGAATAATGCGAAAAAGAAGAAGAATTCGAAGAAGAAGAATTCGAAGAAGAATAATAATAATAAGAAGAATTCGAAGAAGAAGAAGATGAAGAAGAAGAAGAAGAATTCGAAGAAGAAGAAGAAGAAGAATTAGAAGAGGAAGAATAAGAAGAAGAATTCGAAGAAGAATTCGAAGAAAAAGAAGAAGAAGAATTCGAAGAAGAATTCGAAGAAGAATTCGAAGTAGAAGAATTCGAAGAAGAAGAAGAATTCGAAGAAGAATTCGAAGAAGAAGAATACGAAGAAGAAGAGGAATTCGAAGAAGAGGACGGATTCGAAGAAGAATTCGAAGAAGAAGAAGAAGAATTTGAAGAAGAAGAAGAATAATAATAATAATAATAATAATAAGAAGAATTCGAAGAATACGAAGAATAATACGAAGAATACGATAAATAATACGAAGAAGAATACGAAGAATACGAAGAAGAATACGTAGAAGAAGAACAAGAATACAAAGAATACGAAGAAGAAGAAGAAGAAGAAGAAGAAGAAGAAGGATTCGAAGAAGTATTCGAAGAAGAAGAAGAAGAAGAAGAAGAAGAAGAAAAATTCGAAGAAGAAGAAGAAGAATTCGAAGAAGAAGAAGTATTCGAAGAATAATTCGAAGAAGAATAAGAAGAAGAAGAAGAATTAGAAGAGGAAGAAGAAGAAGAAGAATTCGAAGAAGAAGAAGAATTCGAAGAAGGATTCAAAGAAGAAGAATTCTAAGAAGAAGATGAATTCGAAGAAGAAGAAGAAGAAGAATTCGAAGAAGAAGAATTCGAAGAAGAATTCGAAGAAGAAGAATTCGAAGAAGAAGAATTTGACGAAGAAGAAGAATTCAAAGAAGAATTCGAAAAAGAAGAAGAAGAATTCGAAGAAGAATTCGAAGAAGAAGAATTCTAAGAAGAAGCTGAATTCGAAGAAGAAGAAGAATAATAATTCGAAAAAGAAGAATTCGAAGAAGAA
>JAJHSY010000137.1:1171227-1183727 GCA_020800305.1 Porphyrio hochstetteri | reverse complement strand
AAAATTCGAAGAAGAAGAAGAAGAATTCGAAGAAGAAGAAGTATTCGAAGAGTAATTCGAAGAAGAATTAAAAGAAGAATTCGAAGAAGAAGAAGAATTCGAGGAAGAAGAATTCGAAGAAGAATAATAAGAAGAAGAAGAATTAGAAGAGGAAGAAGAAGAAGAAGAATTCAAAGAAGAAGAATAATTCGAAGAAGGATTCGAAGAAGAAGAATTCTAAGAAGAAGATGAATTCGAAGAAGAAGAAGAAGAAGAATTCGAAGAAGAAGAATTCGAAGAAGAAGAATTTGAAGAAGAAGAAGAATTCAAAGAAGAAGAATTCGAAAAAGAAGAAGAAGAATTCGAAGAAGAATTCGAAGAAGAAGAATTCTAAGAAGAAGATGAATTCGAAGAAGAAGAAGAATAATAATTCGAAAAAGAAGAATTCGAAGAAGAATTCGAAGAAGAAGAAGAAGAAGAAGAAGAATTCGAAGAAGAATTCAAAGAAGAAGAATTCGAAGAAGAAGAATTCGAAGAAGAATTCGAAGAAGAAGAAGTAGAAAAATTCGAAGAAGAAAAAGAATTCGAAGAAGAAGAATTCGAAGAAGAATTCGAAGAAGAAGAATTCGAAGAAGAAGAAGAATTCGAAGAAGAATTCGAAGAAGAAGAATTCAAAGAAGAAGAATAAGAATTCGAAGAAGAAGAAGAATTCGAAGAAGAAGAAGAAGAAGAATCGAAGAAGAAGAAGAAGAATTCGAATAATAATAATAATAATAATAAGAAGAAGAAGAAGAAGAATTCGAAGAAGAAGATAAAGAATTTGAAGAAGAAGAATTCGAAGAAGATGAATTCGAAGAATTCGAAGAATTTGAAGAATTCGAAGAAGAAGAAAAAGATGAAGAAGATTTCGAAGAAGAAGAAGAATTCGAAGAAGAATTCGAAGCAGAATTCGAAGAAGAAGAATAAGAATAAGAAGAAGAATTCGAAGAAGTAGAAGAATTCGAAGAAGAAGAATTCGAAGAAGAAGAAGAAGGATTCGAAGAAGAACAAGAAGAAGAAGAAGAAGAATTTGAATAAGAATAAGAAGAAGAAGAAGAAGAAGAATTCGAAGAAAAACAAGAAGAAGAAGAAGAAGAAGAAGAAGAAGAAGAATTCGAAGAAGAAGAAATCCAAGAATTCGAAGAAGAAGAAGAAGAAGAAGAAGTAGAAGAAGAAGAAGAAGAAGAAGAAGAATTCGAAAAAGAAGAATTCGAAGAAGAATTCGAAGAAGAATTCGAAGAAGAAGAATTCGAAGAAGAAGAAGAAGAATTCGAAGAAGAATTCGAAGAAGAAGAATTCGAAGAAGAAGAAGAAGAATAAGAAGAATTCGAAGAAGAAGAATTCGAAGAAGAATTCGAAGAAGAAGAAGAAGAATAAGAATTCGAAGAATTCGAAGAAGAAGAAGAAGAATTATTCGAAGAAGAAGAAGAAGAAGATTTAGAAGAAGAAGAAGAATTCGAAGAAGAAGAATTCGAAGTAGAAGAAGAATTCGAAGAAGAAGAAGAATTCGAAGAAGAATTCGAAGAAGAAGAAGAAGAAGAATTCGAAGAAGAAGAAGAAGAATTCAAAGATGAATTCGAAGAAGAAGAATTCGAAGAAGAAGAATTCGAAGAAGAAGAAGAATTCGAAGAAGAAAAATTCGAAGAAGAAGAAAAAGAAGAATTCGAAGAAAAAGAAGAAGAATAAGAAGAAGAATAATTCGAAAAAGAAGAATTCGAAGAAGAATTCAAAGAAGAAAAATTCGAAGAAGAAGAATTCGAAGAAGAATTCGAAGAATTCGAAGAAGAAGAATTCGAAGAAGAAGAAGAGGAAGAATTCGAAGAAGAATAAGAAGAAGAAGAAGAAGAAGAATTCGAAGAATTCGAAGAAGAATTCGAAGAAGAAGAAGAAGTAGAAAAATTCGAAGAAGAAAAAGAATTCGAAGAAGAAGAAGAATTCGAAGAAGAATTCGAAGAAGAAGAAGAATTCGAAGAAGAAGAAGAATTCGAAGAAGAATTCGAAGAAGAATTCGAAGAAGAAGAAGAAGAATTCAAAGAAGAATTCGAAGAAGAAGAAGAATTCAAAGAAGAATTCGAAGTAGAAGAATTCGAAGAAGAAGAATTCGAAGAAGAAGAATAATTCGAAGAAGAAAAATTCAAAGAAGAAGAAAAAGAAGAATTCGAAGAAAAAGAAGAAGAATAAGAAGAAGAATAATTCGAAAAAGAAGATTTCGGAGAAGAATTCGAAGAAGAAGAAGAAGAATTCGAAGAAGAATTCGAAGAAGAAGAAGAAAAAGATTTCGATGAAGAAGAATTCGAAGAAGAAGAATTCGAAGAAGAAGAAGAAGAAGAAAAAGAAGAAGAAGAATTCGAAGAAGAATTCGAAGTAGAAGAATTCAAAGAAGAAGAGGAATTCGAAGAAGAGGAAGGATTCGAAGAAGAATTCGAAGAAGAAGAAGAATTTGAAGAAGAAGAAGAAGAAGAAAAATTCGAAGAAGAAGAAAAAGTCGAAAAAGAAAAATAATTCGAAGAAGAAGAATTCGAAAAAGAAGAAGTATTCGAAGAAGAAGAAAAAGAATTCGAGGAAGAAGAAGAAGAATAATTCGAAGAAGAAGAATTTGAAGAAGAATTCGAAGAAGTATTCGAAGGAGAAGAAGAAGAAGAAGAATTCCAAGAAGAATTCGAAGAAGAAGAAGAAGAAGAAGAATTCAAAGAAGAAGAATTCGAAGAAGAAGAAGAAGAATAAAAAGAAGAATAATTCGAAGAAGAAGAATTCGAAGAAGAAGAGGAAGAAGAAGAAGAAGAAGAATTCGAAGAAGAATTCGAAGAATTCAAAGAATTCGAAGAAAAATTCTAAGACGAAGAAGAAGAAGTATTCGAAGAATTCGAAGAAGAAGAATTCGAAGAAGAAGAATTCGAAGAAGAATTCGAAGAAGAAAAAGAAGAAGATGAAGAAGAAGAAGAAGAATTCGAAAAATAATAATAATAATAATAATAATAATAATAAGAAGAAGAAGAAGAAGTATTCGAAGAAGAAGAAGAATTAGAAGAGGAAGAATAATAAGAAGAATTCGAAGAAGAAGAAGAAGAAGAAGATGAAGAAGAAGAAGAAGAATTCGAAGAAAAAGAAGAATTCGAAGAAGAATTCGAAGAAGAAGAATTCGAAGAAGAAGAAGAATTCGAAGAAGAATTCAAAGAAGAATTCGAAGAAGAAGAAGAATTCAAAGAAGAATTCGAAGTAGAAGAATTCGAAGAAGAATTCGAAGAAGAAGAAGAATTCGAAGAAGAAAAATTCGAAGAAGAAGAAAAAGAAGAATTCGAAGAAAAAGAAGAAAAATAATAAGAAGAATAATTCGAAAAAGAAGAATTCGAAGAAGAATTCGAAGAAGAAGAAGAAGAAGAATTCGAAGAAGAATTCAAAGAAGAAGAATTCGAAGAAGAATAATTCGAAGAAGAATTCGAAGAAGAAGAAGAATTCGAAGAAGAATTCGAAGAAGAAGAATTCAAAGAAGAAGAATAAGAATTCGAAGAAGAAGAAGAATTCGAAGAAGAAGAAGAAGAAGAAGAAGAATCGAAGAAGAAGAAGAAGAATTCGAATAATAATAATAATAATAATAAGAAGAAGAAGAAGAATTCGAAGAAGAAGATAAAGAATTTGAAGAAGAAGAATTCGAAGAAGATGAATTCGAAGAATTCGAAGAATTTGAAGAATTCGAAGAAGAAGAAAAAGATGAAGAAGATTTCGAAGAAGAAGAAGAATTCGAAGAAGAATTCGAAGCAGAATTCGAAGAAGAAGAATAAGAATAAGAAGAAGAATTCGAAGAAGTAGAAGAATTCGAAGAAGAAGAATTCGAAGAAGAAGAAGAAGGATTCGAAGAAGAACAAGAAGAAGAAGAAGAAGAATTTGAATAAGAAGAAGAAGAAGAAGAAGAAGAAGAATTCGAAGAAAAACAAGAAGAAGAAGAAGAAGAAGAAGAAGAAGAATTCGAAAAAGAAGAATTCGAAGAAGAATTCGAAGAAGAAGAATTCGAAGAAGAAGAAGAAGAATTCGAAGAAGAATTCGAAGAAGAAGAATTCGAAGAAGAAGAAGAAGAATAATAAGAAGAATTCGAAGAAGAAGAATTCGAAGAAGAAGAATTCGAAGAAGAAGAAGAAGAAGAATTCGAAGAATTCGAAGAAGAAGAATTCGAAGAAGAAGAAGAAGAAGAATAAGAAGAATTCGAAGAAGAATTCGAAGAAGAATTCGAAGAAGAAGAAGAAGAATAAGAATTCGAAGAATTCGAAGAAGAAGAAGAAGAATTATTCGAAGAAGAAGAAGAAGAAGATTTAGAAGAAGAAGAAGAATTCGAAGAAGAAGAATTCGAAGAAGAAGAAGAATTCGAAGAAGAAGAAGAATTCGAAGAAGAATTCGAAGAAGAAGAATTCGAAGAAGAAGAAGAAGAAGAATTCGAAGAATTCGAAGAAGAAGAATTCGAAGAAGAAGAAGAAGAAGAATAAGAAGAATTCGAAGAAGAAGAATTCGAAGAAGAATTCGAAGAAGAAGAAGAAGAATAAGAATTCGAAGAATTCGAAGAAGAAGAAGAAGAATTATTCGAAGAAGAAGAAGAAGAAGATTTAGAAGAAGAAGAAGAATTCGAAGAAGAAGAATTCGAAGAAGAAGAAGAATTCGAAGAAGAAGAAGAATTCGAAGAAGAAGAAGAATTCGAAGAAGAATTCGAAGAAGAAGAAGAAGAAGAATTCGAAGAAGAAGAAGAAGAATTCAAAGATGAATTCGAAGAAGAAGAATTCGAAGAAGAAGAATTCGAAGAAGAAGAAGAATTCGAAGAAGAAAAATTCGAAGAAGAAGAAAAAGAAGAATTCGAAGAAAAAGAAGAAGAATAAGAAGAAGAATAATTCGAAAAAGAAGAATTCGAAGAAGAATTCAAAGAAGAAAAATTCGAAGAAGAAGAATTCGAAGAAGAATTCGAAGAAGAAGAAGAAGAAGAATTCGAAGAAGAAGAAGAGGAAGAATTCGAAGAAGAAGAAGAAGAAGAAGAAGAAGAAGAAGAAGAAGAAGAAGAAGAATTCGAAGAAGAAGAAGAAGAATTCGAATAATAATAATAATAATAAGAAGAAGAAGAAGAAGAATTCGAAGAAGAAGATAAAGAATTCGAAGAAGAAGAATTCGAAGAACATGAATTCGAAGAATTCGAAGAATTCGAAGAATTCGAAGAAGAAGAAGAAAAAGATGAAGAAGATTTCGAAGACGAAGAATTCGAAGAAGAATTCGAAGCAGAATTCGAAGAAGAAGTATAAGAATAAGAAGAAGAATTCGAAGAAGTAGAAGAATTCGAAGAAGAAGAATTCGAAGAAGAAGAAGAAGGATTCGAAGAAGAAGAAGAAGAAGAATTCGAAGAAGAAGAATTCGAAGAAGTAGAAGAATTCGAAGAAGAAGAATTCGAAGAAGAAGAAGAAGGATTCGAAGAAGAAGAAGAAGAAGAATTCGAAGAAGAAGAATTCGAAGAAGAAGAATTCGAAGAAGAATTCGAAGACGAAGAAGAAGAATAAGAAGAAGAAGAATTCGAAAAAGAATTCGAAGAAGAAGAATTCGAAGAAGAAGAAGAAGAATAAGAAGAAGAATTCGAAGAAGAAGAAATCGAAGAAGAAGAAGAAGAAGAAGAAGAAGAAGAAGAAGAAGAAGAATTCGAAGAAGAAGAATTCGAAAAAGAAGAAGTATTCGAAGAAGAAGAATAAGAATTCGAGGAAGAAGAAGAAGAAGAATTCGAAGAAGAAGAATTTGAAGAAGAATTCGAAGAAGAATTCGAAGAAGAAGAAGAAGATGAAGAATTCCAAGAAGAATTCGAAGAAGAATTCGAAGAAGAAGAATTCAAAGAAGAAGAATTCGAAGAAGAAGAATTCGAAGAAGAAAAATTCGAAAAAGAAGAAAAAGAAGAATTTGAAGAAAAAGAAGAAGAATAAGAAGAAGAATAATTCGAAGAAGAAGAATTCGAAGAAGAAGAGGAAGAAGAAGAAGAAGAAGAATTCGAAGAAGAATTCAAAGAAGAATTCGAAGAAGAAGTTTTCGAAGAAGAATTCGAAGAAGAATTCGAAGAATTCAAAGAATTCGAAGAAAAATTCGAAGACGAAGAAGAAGAAGTATTCGAAGAATTTGAAGAAGAAGAATTCGAAGAAGAAGAATTCGAAGAAGAAGAAGAAGAAGAAGAATTCGAAGAAGAAGAATTCGAAGAAGAAAAAGAAGAATAATGCGAAACAGAAGAAGAATTCGAAGAAGAAGAAGAATTCGAAGAAGAATAATAATAAGAAGAAGAATTCGAAGAAGAAGAAGAAGAAGAAGAAGAAGAAGTATTCGAAGAAGAAGAAGAAGAAGAATTAGAAGAGGAAGATGTCGTGGTTTTGCCCCAGCCAAGGGCCGCACCCCACACAGTCGCTTGTACTTTTAAAAGGAAGGGGGAGGGAAAGTTGGGGGAGGGGGAAAAGGGAAGGAAGAAAGGAGGGAAAGAAACCACAACCTAGAAACCAGAACCACGCAGGTTGGGATAAGGATAGTTTACTAAACAATAACAGAAAACTAGATATAACAATAACAGAAGTTTAAAGCACAAAATAGATGAAACTGGTGATACACAATGCAGTTTCTCACCAAACCACAGAACCCAGGCCGCACAGCTTAGAGCCGTCCCCGAACCCAGAAACTGCCCGTCCTGGTGTTGTCTCCTCCTCTTCCCCCCAGCCCCCCTTTATACTGAGCATGACGTAACTGGCATGGAATATCCTCTTTGGCCAATTCGGGTCACCTGTCCTGGCTGCGTCCCCTCCTTTCTCATTAGTAAGGAAGTATGAAGAACTGAGAAAGGTCCTTGATTGCCCGGCAACAACCAGAAACATCAGGGTGCTATCAGCACTGTTCTCATCCTAACACCCAAACATGGCATTCCATCCACTGCTAAAAATAATTAACTCCATCATAGCTGAAACCAGGACATTATCCACCCCTTATTCCATACCATTTACGTCATGATCAGATCCAACAATTTTCTTTGGGTACAACCAGTTTCGTGTTTCACACACCCATATATGTATGTACACATGTATGCACACATACGTGCATACAGATCTTATTCCCTTAGTCTATGAATCATCCCTCTGAAGTTGTTGAGTTCATTTAAGCCGTGATTTTCAGGCTCCATTTGTCGTAACAGTTTCTCAGGATAATTGTATGTTCCATTGGCTCGTTGCATGCTGCATCTCAGGCTCTTGACTGATACACCTGGCATGGTCCATGCTCATAGTCTGTGGGACAGAGTTTATTTTCAAAGGGAAAAAAAAGTTCTTGGGAGGCCAGGCTTTAGTTCCATCATCATGGCACTCATTCTTCATTAACTTGTATGACTCCGGCTATAATGCTATTGGTACAACATACAGCAATCATAACAATAATGAATATACAATAATGGGTTATTTAGCAATTATTATAATTTCTACTTTATTAATTATATTGGCTATTCTCACCCAAAATCAAATCCCCTTGAGGTACACATCGAACTTCTCCATCCCTCTGCATTACCCACCAAGTACAGCCAGGTCCTTGAGCAAAAACAATTCCAGACATGGGTTTACCTTTGCCTGAAGCAGGGATGACCCAAACTCTCTTTCCCAATACACTCTTCATATGCACTACTGGGACTCTGTCTCCCTCTACAGTACGTGGAAATTTTGACTGGGCAGGGCCAGCCCGATTGGTAGATCCCCTAGAGTTAACCAACCACGTGGCTTTGGCCAAATGTGTATCCCAATGCTTGAATGTCCCACCACACATTGCTTTCAGTGTAGTTTTTAAAAGTCCATTATATCGTTCAATTTTCCCAGAGGCCGGTGCATGATAAGGAATGTGGTACACCCACTCAATGCCATGCTCTTTGGCCCAGGTGTCTATAAGAGTGTTTCGGAAATGAGTCCCATTGTCTGACTCGATTCTTTCTGGAGTACCATGTCGCCAGAGGACTTGCCTTTCAAGGCCCAGAATTGTATTTCGAGCAGTGGCATGGGGTACGGGATATGTTTCTAGCCAGCCGGTAGTTGCCTCCACCATTGTAAGCACATAACGTTTGCCATGGCGGGTTTGTGGGAGGGTGATGTAATCAATCTGCCAAGCCTCCCCATATTTATATTTCATCCACCGTCCTCCATACCAAAGGGGCTTTAACCGCTTAGCTTGCTTGATTGCAGCACATGTCTCACATTCGTGGACAACTTGTGCGATGGCGTCCATGGTCAAGTCCACCCCTCGATCCCGAGCCCATCTATATGTTGCATCTCTCCCTTGATGACCCGAGGTATCATGAGCCCATCGAGCTATGAATAATTCACCCTTACATTGCCAGTCTAGATCTACCTGAGCCACTTTAATCCTAGCAGCCTTATCTACCTGATGGTTGTTTTCATGTTCCTCCATGGCCCGACTCTTAGGTACATGGGCGTCGACATGACGTACCTTTACAACAAGTTTCTCTAACCGAGCAGAGATATCTTGCCATAAGTCATCAGCCCATATAGGTTTGCCTCTACGCTGCCAGTTGTTCTTTTTCCACTGCTGCAACCACCCCCACAGGGCATTCGCCACCATCCATGAATCAGTATAAAGGTAGAGCATTGGCCACTTTTCTCTCTCAGCAATGTCCAGGGCTAACTGGATGGCCTTCACCTCAGCGAACTGGCTTGATTCACCTTTTCCTTCAGTGGCTTCTGCTACTCTTCTTATAGGATTCCATACAGCGGCTTTCCATCTCCGATGCTTACCCACAATGCGACAAGACCCATCGGTGAACAGGGCATATCGCTTCTCATTCTCTGGCAGTTCGTTGTAGGGTGGGGCTTCTTCAGCGCGTGTTACCTCCTCATCCTCTGGTGACATCCCAAAATCTTTGCCTTCTGGCCAGTCTGTGATCACCTCCACGATTCCTGGGCGATTGGGGTTTCCTATTCGAGCCCGCTGTGTAATTAGTGCAACCCACTTGCTCCACGTAGCATCAGTGGCATGGTGTGTAGAAGGAACCTTCCCTTTGAACATCCAGCCCAGCACCGGCAGTCGGGGTGCCAGGAGGAGCTGGGCTTCAGTTCCAATCACTTCTGAGGCGGCTCGAACCCCTTCATAGGCGGCCAGTATTTCCTTTTCTGTTGGAGTATAATTGGCCTCAGATCCTTTGTAGGCCCGACTCCAAAACCCCAGCGGTCGACCTCGAGTCTCCCCTTGTGCTTTCTGCCAGAGACTCCAGGTCGGGCCGTTCTCCCCAGCTGCAGTGTAGAGCACATTTTTAATATCTGTCCCTGTCCGGACAGGCCCAAGGGCCACTGCATGGACTATCTCGCGTTTGATCTGCTCAAAGGCTTGCTGTTGCTCAGGGCCCCATTGGAAATCATTCTTCTTTCGAGTTACATGGTAGAGTGGGCTCACAATGAGACTGTAGTTTGGGACATGCATTCGCCAAAAACCTATAACACCTAAGAAAGCTTGTGTTTCCTTTTTGTTGCTTGGTGGAGACATAGCTGCTATTTTATTAATAATGTCCATTGGGATCTGACGACGCCCATCCTGCCATTTTATTCCTAAAAACTGGATTTCTCGCGTAGGCCCCTTGACTTTACTTCGTTTTATAGCAAAACCGGCTTCTAAAAGGATTTTGATTACCCTGTTTCCTTTTTCAAAAACTTCCTCTGCTGTGTTGCCCCATACAATGATGTCATCAATATACTGCAGGTGCTCTGGTGCTTCACCCTTTTCCAGTGTATTCTGGATTAGTCCATGGCAGATGGTGGGGCTATGTTTCCACCCCTGGGGCAGACGATTCCACGTGTATTGGATGCTTCTCCAGGTGAAAGCAAACTGTGGCCTGCACTCTGGCGCCAGTGGGATCGAGAAGAAAGCATTCGCAATGTCGATTGTGGCGTACCACTTGGCTGCCTTCGATTCCAATTCATACTGGAGCTCTAACATGTCTGGCACAGCAGCACTCATACCTGGAGTGACTTCATTTAGGCCACGATAATCTACTGTCAGCCTCCACTCTCCATTGGACTTCCTCACTGGCCATATGGGACTATTAAAGGGTGAGTGGGTTCGGCTGATCACTCCCTGATCCTCCAGTTGACGAATCAACTTATGGATGGGAATCAGGGAATCTCGGTTAGTACGGTATTGTCGTCTATGCACCGTCGTCGTAGCAACTGGCACTTGCTGTTCTTCAACCTTCAACAACCCCACAACAGCAGAATCCTCCGAGAGTCCAGGCAAGGCACACAGTTGTTCAATTTCTTCTGTTTCCAAAGCAGCTATTCCAAAAGCCCATCGGTACCCTTTTGGGTCTTTAAAATACCCTCTACGTAGATAATCTATACCTAAAATGCACGGAGCTTCTGGACCAGTCACAATGGGGTGTTTTTCCCAGTCCTTCCCAGTTAGGCTCACCTCAGCCTCTAGCACAGTTAGTTGTTGGGATCCCCCTGTCACTCCAGAAATACAAACGGGTTCTACCCCTTCATGATTCGATGGCATTAGAGTACACTGGGCACCAGTATCCACCAGAGCTTTGTACTCTTGTGGATCTGACGTGCCAGGCCATCGGATCCACACAGTCCAATAAACCCGATTATCCCTCTCCTCCACCTGGCTGGAGGCAGGGCCCCTCTATTGCTGCTGATCATATTTGTTTTCCACTGGTTGCATAAAGGACTTAGAGGTCCCTTCAAGAGGATCAGACACATCAGACATATAGGTAGGCCTTCCAGTTGGTCTAGGGAACTGCCCAGTAGAAACTGGTGCAGCCTTCTTCCTGGCAGAATCTCGTTGTGCGAATGTTTTACCCCGCAGCTCATTTACTCGTGCTCGAAGGGCTGAGGTGGGCTGCATATCCCATTTCCTCATGTCCTCTCCATGATCAAGCAGGTAAAACCACAATGTACGTCGTGGTGTGTATTCTCCCTCTTGGAACGATGGACGCTTTCTCCCAGTAGCTGCAACATTGCTCCATACGGGTTGGGAGTTGGACACATTGTTGTCAAGTCGTTGAACCAGTTTTTCTACTGCTGCAATGACAGAGAGGGAAACATTGTCTTGGTATTTCCTGAGTCGGCAGGCCACCTCATTTACGGTTGGCGGATCCATATCATTCCAGTCAATTGCTGCCAGTGAATTGGTGTACCCTGAGGGTGCACTTCGTACAACCTTACGCCACATATCTGGAGTGCATAGGACTTCATCAGGATCAGCGGGAAGCTGTGAATTGTCCAGATCATAATAAACTATCTCCCGTACATCTAATTCTCTCAGGTGCTGGATAGCTGTCTCTGTGCTGTTACACTTGGGTGTCTGACATGTAATATATTCCTTTATGGGATATCTTTCCTGCACACTTGACAGTAGTCGCCTCCAGAGGCTGAGGATTTCCGGCCTCCTCCCAATTGCTTTGTCAATTCCTCCTTCTCTAGCTAGGGATCCCAACTGCTTGGCCTCTCTGCCTTCTAATTCCAAACTATTGGCCCCGTGATCCCAACATCGGAGCAACCAAGTGATAATGTGCTCACTTGGGTGGCGGGTGAAATCTTTTCGAACCTCACGCAGCTCACTCAGAGTCAGGGATCGGGTAACAATCTCTGGTTCTGCCTCCTCCTGATATCCTCGAGATGGCCCTGGTTGATCATCATCATCATCCGTCACTATGCGAACTGATTTCTTTGTGCATTTCCTCTTTTGTACGGGAGCAACAGACACTGGTGTGGGTTGGTTTTTCTGATCATCTGCAGTGTCTGCTGTAGAGATTACAGTAGCTGCAGTGTCGGTCACAGGGGTTGCAGTAGCTGCAGTGTCAGCCCCAGTGGTTGCAGCAGCTATAGTATCTGCCAGTCTGTTTCCTTTCCCTTCTCCCTGACAGTGCTGACAGTGCTGCCTGCTATCAAGCAGTGTTTGATAAATAGTGGCCAGAGCCCAGCACAGTGCAGTAAGGTGTCCATCTCTGGGAAACCTACAGCAATTTTTCTTTAGGTATGCAGTCACTTGATCGGGGTCTTGTAGCTGTTCAGGAGTGAAGTTCCAAACCATCGGGCGTGAGAAAGTACCTAGGTACTTGCCCATACTTTGCCACATGCCCTGCCACTCGTGATTATTCTGTCTCGGAGAAAGCTCTTCAGTGGTATTCATAAACCTATGCTTGATATATAACAAAAACTGAACCATCTGCCCCAAACCTACCAATAGCAAAATGCTAGTTTGAATATCCCAGAGATATTGAAGATTTTCAAAAACTGCCATAAGAGCTGTTGTATTTAGCCCAAAGGAAAAGAAAGCAGTGCTGTTATTAACCCCTCCCTGTCCAAAGAATGGACAGGACAGCAAAACCTCATACAAGTACCAGCTTAAGCTCATGGTCATCGATATTATTGTATCATAGACCGATATCATAAAATACACTATAATGAAGTATGGGAACAAATATGGGAGCCGCAGACCTGAGA
>JAJHSY010000137.1:1163727-1166227 GCA_020800305.1 Porphyrio hochstetteri | reverse complement strand
AAGAAGAAGAATTCGAAAAAGAAGAAGAAGAATTCGAAGAAGAAGAAGAAGTATTCGAAGAAGAATTCGAAGAAGAAGAATTCGAAGAAGAAGAAGAATGTGAAGAACTTGAAGAAGAAGAAGAAGAAGAAGAATTCGAAGAAGAAGAAGAGGAATTTGAAGAAGAAGAAGAAGAATTCGTAGAAGAAGAATTCGAAGAAGAAGAAGAATTCGAAGAAGAAGAATTCGAAAAAGAAGAAGAAGAATTCGAAGAAGAAGAAGAAGAATTCGAAGAAGAATTCGAAGAAGAAGAATTCGAAGAAGAAGAATTCGAAGAAGAAGAAGAATTCGAAGAAGAAGAAAGATTCGAAGAAGAATTCGAAGAAGAAGAATTTGAAGAAGAAGAATTCGAAGAAGAAGAATTCGAAGAAGAATTCGAAGAAGAATTCGAAGAAGAAGAAGAAG
Organism: Porphyrio hochstetteri; assembly: GCA_020800305.1. NCBI lineage: Eukaryota > Metazoa > Chordata > Aves > Gruiformes > Rallidae > Porphyrio > Porphyrio hochstetteri. The sequence continues at coordinate 1,165,783 of JAJHSY010000137.1, read as the reverse complement.
AAGAATTCGAAGAAGAAGAATTCGAAAAAGAAGAAGGATTTGAACAAGAATTCGAAGTAGAAGAAGAAGAATTTGAAGAAGAAGAAGAATTCGAAGAAGGAGAATTCAAAGAAGAAGAAGAAGAAGAATTCGAAGAAGAAGAAGTGTTCGAAGAAGAATTCGAAGAAGAATTCAAAGAAGAATTCAAAGAATAAGAATTCGAAGAAGAATTCGAAGAAGAATTCGAAGAAGAAGAAGAAGAATTCGAAGAAGAAGAATTTGAAGAAGAAGAAGAAGAAGAAGAAGAAGAATTCGAAGAAGAATTCGAAGAAGAATTCAAAGAAGAATTCAAAGAATAAGAATTCGAAGAAGAATTCGAAGAAGAATTCGAAGAAGAAGAAGAAGAATTCGAAGAAGAAGAATTTGAAGAAGAAGAAGAAGAAGAAGAAGAATTCGAAGAAGAATTCGAAGAAGCATTCGAAGAAGAAGAATTCAAAGAAGAATTCGAAGAAGAAGAATTCGAAAAAGAAAAATCGAAGAAGAAGGAGAATTCGAAGAAGAAGAAGAATAAGAATTCGAAGAATTCGAAAAAGAAGAAGAAGAATTCGAAGAAGAAGAAGAAGAAGGAGAACGAGAAGAAGAAGGAGAACAGAAGAAGAAGAAAGAGAAGAAGAAGAAGGAGAAGAAGAAGGAGAAGAAAGAGAAGGAGAAGGAGAAGAAGAAGGAGAAGAAAAAGAAGAAAAAGAAGGAGAAGAAGAAGAAGAAGAAGAAGAAGAAGAAGGAGAAGAAGGAGACGAAGAAGAAGAAGATGGAGAAACAGAAGAAGAAGAAGAAAGAGAAGAAGAATTCGAAGAAGAAGAAAGAGAATAAGAATTCGAAGAAGAAGAAGAAGAATTCGAATAAGAAGAAGAAGAATTCGAAGAATTCGAGGAAGAAGAATTCGAAGAAGAAGAATTCGAAGAAGAAGTATTCGAAGAAGAAGAATTCGAAGAAGAAGAAGAATTCGAAGTAGAAGAAGAATAATTCGAGGAAGAAGAAGAAGAATTCGAAGAAGAATTCGAAGAAGAAGAAGAATTCGAAGAAGATTAATTCGAAGAAGAAGAATTCCAAAAAGAAGAAGAAGAAGTATTCAAAGAAGAATTCAAAGAAGAAGAAGAATTCGAAGAAGATTTCGAAGAAGAATTCGAAGAAGAGGAAGAATTCGAAGTAGAAGAAGAATAATTCGAAGAAGAAGAAGAAGAATTCGAAAAAGAAGTATTCGAAGAAGAATAATTCGAAGAAGAAGAAGAAGAATTCGAAAAAGAAGTATTCGAAGAAGAATAATTCGAAGAAGAAGAAGAAGAAGAAGAAGAAGAAGAAGAAGAAGAAGACGAAGAATTCGAAGAATCAGAAGAAGAAGAATCAAGAGAAGAACAAGAAGAAGAAGAAGAATCAGAAAAAGAAGACGAATCAGAAGAAGAAGAAGAATCAGAAGAAGAATCAGAAGAAGAATCAGGAGAAGAAGAATCAGAAAAAGAAGAAGAAGGAGAAGAAGAAGAAGAAGAATTCAAAGAATTCGAAGAAGAATAATTCGAAGAATTCGAAGAAGATGAATTCGAAGTAGAAGAAGAAGAAGAATTCTAAGAAGAAGAAGAATTCGAAGAATTCAAAGAAGAATTCGAAGAACAAGAAAAATTCGAAGAAAAAGAATTCGAAGAAGAAGAAAAAGAATTCTAAGAAGAAGAATTCGAAGAAGAATTCAAAGAAGAAGACGAAGAATTCGAAGAAGAAGACGAAGAATTCGTAGAATTCGAAGAAGAACAATAAGAAGAAGAAGAATCAGGAGAAGATAAAGAAGAAGAAGAATCAGAAGAATCAGAAGAAGAATCAGAAGAAGAAGAAGTAGAAGAAGAAGAAGAATCAGAAGAAGAATCAGAAGAAGAAGAAAAATTCGAAGAATTCGAAGAAGTATTCGAAGATGAATTCGAAGAAGAATTCGAAGAATTCTAAGAATAAGAAGAAAAATTCTAAGAATAAGAAGAATTCGAAGAAGAAGAATTCGAAGAAGAAAAATTCGAAGAAGAAGAAGAAGAATCAG
>JAJHSY010000137.1:1063727-1158727 GCA_020800305.1 Porphyrio hochstetteri | reverse complement strand
CACGAAGAATACGAAGAAAACGAAGAAGAAGAATACGAAGAAAAAGAATATGAAGAAGAAGAATATGAAGAAGAATATGAAGAAGAAGAATACGAGAAAGAAGAACACGAAGAAGAAGAAGAATACGAAGAAGAATACAAAGAAGAAGAAGAATACGAAGGAGAATATGAAGAAGAAGAAGGAGAATACGAAGAAGAAGAACAATACGAAGAAGAAGAAAAGAAGAAGAAGAAGAAGAAGAAGAAGAAGAAGAATGCTAAGAAGAAGTATACGAAGAAGAATTTGAAGAAGAAGAAGAAAACGAAGAAGAAGAATACATAGAATACGAAGAAGAATACGAAGAATATGAAGAAGAATACGAATACGAATACGAAGAAGAATACGAAGAATACGAAGAAGAATACGAAGAATACGAAGATTACTAAGAATACGTAGAAGAATACGAAGAAGAATACGAAGAAGAAGTAGAATGCGAAGAAGATTACGAAGAAGAATACGAAGAAGAAGAAGAAGTAGAATACGAAGAAGAAAAAGAAGAATACGAATAAGAATACGAAGAAGAATACGAAGAAGAAGAATACGAAGAAGAATACGAAGAAGAAGAAGAATACGAAGAAGTATACGAAGAAGAAGAATACGAAGAAGAAGAAGAAGAATACAAAGAAGAATACGAAGAAGAATATGAAGAAGAAGAATACGAAGAAAAAGAATACGAAGAATTTTACGAAGAAAAAGAATACGAAGAATTTTACGAAGAAGAATACGAAGGAGAAGAAGAATACGAAGAAGAATACGAAGAAGAATATGAAGAAGAAAAATACGATAAAGAAGAATACGAAGAAGAAGAATACGAAGAAAAAGAAGAATACAAATAATAAGAATACGAAGAAGAAGAATACGAAGAAGCAGAATACAAAGAAGAAGAGAAGAAGAATACAACGAAGAAAAAGAATACGAAGAATACGAAGAAAACGAAGAAGAATACGAAGAAGAAGAATACGAGAAAGAAGAATACGAAGAAGAAGAAGAATACGAAGAAGAATACGAAGAAGAATAATACATAGAATACGAAGAAGAATACGAAGAATATGAAGAAGAATACGAATACGAAGAAGAATACGAAGAATAGGAAGATTACGAAGAATATGTAGAAGAATACGAAGAAGAAGAATACGAAGAAGAATACGAAGAAGAATACATAGAATACGTAGAAGAATACGAAGATTCTGAAGAAGAATACGAATACGAAGAAGAATACGAAGAATACGAAGAAGAATACGAAGAATACGAAGATTACGAAGAATACGTATAAGAATTTGAAGAAGAAGAATACGAAGAAGAATACGAAGAAGAAGAAGTAGAATGCGAAGATTACGAAGAAGAATACGAAGAAGAAGAATAAGACGAATGCGAAGAAGAATAATACCAAAAATACGAAGAAGAAGAAGAATACGAAGAACAGGAAGAAGAATACGAAGAAGAAGAATACGAAGAAGAATACGAAGGAGAAGAAGAATACGAAGAAGAAGAACAATACGAAGAAGAAGACGAGGAAGAAGAAGAAGAAGAAGAGGAGGAAGAAGAGGAAGAAGAAGAAGAAGAAGAAGAAGAAGAATACGAAGAATTCGAAGAATAAAAAGAAGAAGAATACGAAGAAGAAGATTACGAAGAAGAATAGGAAGAAAAAGAATATGAAGAAGAAGAAGATGAAGAAGAATACGAAGAAGAAGAAGAATACGAAGAAGAAGAAGAAGAAGAATACGAAGAATACGAAGAAGAATATGAAGAAGAATAAGAAGAATACGAAGAAGAAGAACAATACGAAGAAGAAGAAACGAAGAAGAAGAATACGAAGAATACGAAGAAGTAGAATACGAAGAATACGAAGAAGAATACGAAGAATACGAGGAACACGAAGAAGAAGAATACGAAGAAGATGAATACAAAGAAGAATACGAAGAAGAATATGAAGAAGAAGAAAAGAAGAAGAAGAAGAAGAATGCTAAGAAGAATACGAAGAAGAAGAAGAATACATAGAATACGAAGAAGAATACGAAGAATAGAAAGAATACGAATACGAATACGAAGAAGAATACGAAGAATACGAAGAAGAAAAAGAATACGAAGAAGAAAAAGAATACGAAGAAGAAAAAGAATACGAAGAAGAAAAAGAATACGAAGAAGAAAAAGAATACGAAGAAGAAAAAGAATACAAAGAAGAAGAAGAATACAAAGAAGAGGAATAATAATAATAAGAAGAGGAATAATAATAAGAAGAAGAGGAAGAATACAAAGAAGAAGAAGAATACGAAGAAGAAGAAGAAGAATACGAAGAAGAATACGAAGAAGAATACGAAGAAGAAGCATAGTAATAAGAAGAAGATAAGAATACGATGAAGAATACGAAGAAGAAGAAGAAGAATAATAAGAAGAGGAGGAAGAAGAAGAAGAAGTATACGAAGAAGAAGAATACGAAGAAGAAGAATATGAAGAAGAATACGAAGAAAAAGGATATGAAGAAGAAGAATACGAAGAAGAAGAATACGAAGAAGAAGAAGAAGAAGAAAAAAATACGAAGAAGAATACTTAGAAGAATACGAAGAAAAAGAATACGAAGAAGAAGTATACGAAGAAGAATACGAAGAAGAAGAAGAATACGAAGAAGAAGAAGAAGAAGAAGAAGAAGAAGAAAAAGAATACGAAGAATACGAAGAAGAATACGAAGAAGAAGAAGATAAGAATAAGAAGAAGAAGAAGAAGAAAAATAGGAAGAATACGAAGAAGAAGAATACGAAGAAGATGAAGAAGAATACGAAGAAGAAGAAGAATACGAAGAAGAAGAAGGAGAATACGAAGAAGAAGAATATGAAGAAGAACAAGAAGAAGAAGAGGAAGAAGAAGAAGAAGAATACGAAGAAGAACACGAAGAAGAAGAAGAATACGAAGAAGAGGAAGAAGAAGAATACGAAGAAGAAGAAGAATATGAAGAAGAAGAATACGAAGAAGAATACTGTCGTGGTTTTGCCCCAGCCGAGGGCCGCACCCCACACAGTCGCTTGTACTTTTAAAAGGAAGGGGGAAGGAAAGTTGGGGGAGGGGGAAAAGGGAAGGAAGAAAGGCGGAAAAGAAACCACAGCCTAGAAACCAGAACCACGCAGGTTGGGGTAAGGATAGTTTACTAAACAATAACAGAAAACTAGATATAACAATAACAGAAGTTTAAAGCACAAAATAGATGAAACTGGTGATACACAATGCAATTTCTCACCAAACCACACAACTCAGGCCGCACAGCTTAGAGCCCGTCCCCGAACCCGACGGTCCCCAGAAACTGCACGTCCTGGCGTTGTCTCCCCCTCTTCCCCCCAGTCCCCCCTTATACTGAGCATGACGTAACTGGCATGGAATATCCTCTTTGGCCAATTCGAGTCACCTGTCCTGGCTGCGTCCCCTCCTTTCTCATTAGTAAGGAAGTATGCAGAGCTGAGAAAGGTACTTGATTGCCCGGCAACAAATCGGAAACATCAGGGTGCTATCAGCACTATTCTCATGCTAACACACAAACATGGCATTCCAACCACTGCTAAAAAAAAAAAAAAAAAAAAATTTTTAACTCCATCATACCTGAAACAAGGACAAATACGAAGAATACGAAGAAGAATACGAAGTAGAAGTATACAAAGAAGAAGAATACGAAGAAGAAGAATACGAAGAAGAAGAAGAATACAAAGAAGAATACGAAGAAAAAGAATACGAAGAATATGAAGAAGAAGAATACGAAGAAGAAGAACACGAAGAAGAAGAAGAGTACGAAGATAAAAAAGAATACGAAGAAGAATACGAAGAAGAATACGAAGAAAAAGAATACGAAGAAGAAGAATACGAAGAAGAAGAAGAAGAAGAATACGAAGAAGAAGAACAATACGAAGAAAAAGAATACGAAGAATACTAAGAAGAAGAATACGAAGAAGAAGAAGAAGAAGAAGAAAAAGAATACGAAGAATACGAAGAAGAAGAATACGAAGAAGAAGAAGAAGAAGAAGAAGAAGAAGAATACGAAGAAGAATACGTAGAAGAAGAATACGAAGAAGAATAAGAAGAAGAATACGAAGAAGAAGAATACCAAGAAGAAGAAGGAGAAGAATACAAAGAAGAATACGAAGAAGAATAAGAAGAATACGAAGAAGAAGAAAACGAAGAAGAAGAATACGAAGAATAAGAATACGAAGAAGAATAAGAAGAATACGAAGAAGAAGAAGACTACGAAGAAGAAGAAGAAGAAGAAGAAGAAGAAGAAGAGGAAGAAGAAGAATACGAAGAAGAAGAATACGAAGAAGAAGTAGAAGAAGAACAAGAATACGAAGAAGAAGAATAAGAAAAAGAAGAAGAAGAATACGAAAAAGAAGAATACGAAGAAGAAGAAGAAGAATACCAAGAAGAAGAATACCAAGAAGAAGAAGAAGAAGAATACGAAGAAGAATACGAAGAAGAATAAGAAGAATACGAAGAAGAAGAAAACGAAGAAGAAGAATACGAAGAAGAAGAATACGAAGAAGAATAAGAAGACTACGAAGAAGAAGAAGACTACGAAGAAGAAGAAGAAGAAGAAGAAGAAGAAGAAGAGGAAGAAGAAGAATACGAAGAAGAAGAATACGAAGAAGAAGTAGAAGAAGAACAAGAATACGAAGAAGAAGAATAAGAAAAAGAAGAAGAAGAATACGAAAAAGAAGAATACGAAGAAGAAGAAGAAGAATACCAAGAAGAAGAATACCAAGAAGAAGAAGAAGAAGAATACGAAGAAGAATACGAAGAAGAATAAGAAGAATACGAAGAAGAAGAAAACGAAGAAGAAGAATACGAAGAAGAAGAATACGAAGAATAAGAATACGAAGAAGAAGAAGAAGAATACGAAGAAGGAGAAGAAGACTACGAAGAAGAAGAAGAAGAAGAAGAAGAGGAAGAAGAAGAATACGAAGTAGAAGAATACGAAGAAGAAGAATACGAAGAAGAAGAAGAAAACGAAAAAGAAGAAGAATACGAAGAAGAACACGAAGAAGAAGAAGAATACGAAGAAGAATACGAAGAAGAAGAAAAATAGGAAGAATAATAATAATAATAATAAGAAGAATAAGAATACGAAGATTACGAAGAAGAATACGAAGAAGAAGAATAAGACGAATGCGAAGAAGAATACGAAGAAGAATACGAAGAATACGAAGAAGAATACGAAGAATAAGAATACGAAGATGAATACGAAGATGAAGAAGAATACGAAGAAGAAGAATACGAAGAAGAAGAATACGAAGAAGAAGAATAATACAAAGAAGAATACGAAGAAGAAGATAACGAAGAAGAATATGAAGAAGAATACGAAGAAGAAGACTAAGTATACAAAGAAGAAGAATACGAAATAAAAAAATACGAAGAATAGAAGAATACGAAGAATACGAAGAAGAATACGAAGAAGATGAAGTAGAAGAAGAATACGAAGAAGAAGAATACGAAGAAGAAAAATACGAAAAAGAATATGAATAATACGAAGAAGAAGAAGAAGGAGAAGACTACGAAGAAGAAGAAGAATACGAAGAAAAAGAATACGAAGAAGAAGAATACGAAGAAGAAGAAGAAGAAGAATACGAAGAAGAATAAGAAGAAGAATACGAAGAAGAAGAATACCAAGAAGAAGAAGGAGAAGAATACGAAGAAGAATACGAAGAAGAATAAGAAGAATACGAAGAAGAAGAAAACGAAGAAGAAGAATACGAAGAATAAGAATACGAAGAAGAAGAAGAAGAATACGAAGAAGAAGAAGACTACGAAGAAGAAGAAGAAGAAGAAGAAGAAGAAGAGGAAGAAGAAGAATACGAAGAAGAAGAATACGAAGAAGAAGTAGAAGAAGAACAAGAATACGAAGAAGAAGAATAAGAAAAAGAAGAAGAAGAATACGAAAAAGAAGAATACGAAGAAGAAGAAGAAGAATACCAAGAAGTAGAATACCAAGAAGAAGAAGAAGAAGAATACGAAGAAGAATACGAAGAAGAATAAGAAGAATACGAAGAAGAAGAAAACGAAGAAGAAGAATACGAAGAAGAAGAATACGAAGAATAAGAATACGAAGAAGAAGAAGAAGAATACGAAGAAGGAGAAGAAGACTACGAAGAAGAAGAAGAAGAAGAAGAAGAGGAAGAAGAAGAATACGAAGTAGAAGAATACGAAGAAGAAGAATACGAAGAAGAAGAAGAAAACGAAAAAGAAGAAGAATACGAAGAAGAACACGAAGAAGAAGAAGAATACGAAGAAGAATACGAAGAAGAAGAATAAGACGAATGCGAAGAAGAATACGAAGAATACGAAGAAGAATACGAAGAATACGAAGAAGAATACGAAGAATAAGAATACGAAGAAGAATACGAAGATGAAGAAGAATACGAAGAAGAAGAATACGAAGAAGAAGAATACGAAGAAGAAGAATAATACAAAGAAGAATACGAAGAAGAAGATAACGAAGAAGAATATGAAGAAGAATACGAAGAAGAAGACTAAGTATACAAAGAAGAAGAATACGAAATAAAAAAATACGAAGAATAGAAGAATACGAAGAATACGAAGAAGAATACGAAGAATATGAAGAAGAAGAAGAATACGAAGAAGAAGAATACGAAGAAGAAAAATACGAAAAAGAATATGAATAATACGAAGAAGAAGAAGAAGGAGAAGACTACGAAGAAGAAGAAGAATACGAAGAAGAAAAATACGAAAAAGAATACGAAGAATACGAAGAAGATGGAGAAGAAGAAGAAGAATACGAAGAAGAAGAATACGAAGAAGAATACGAAGAAGAATACGAAGAAGAATAAGAATAAGACGAATGTGAAGAAGAATACGAAGAAGAATACGAAGAAGAATACGAAGAAGAAGGAGAAGAAGAAGAAGAAGAATAAGAAGAAGAATACGAAGAAGAAGAATACGAAGAAGAATAATACAAAGAAGAAGAATACGAAGAAGAATAAGAAGAAGAATACGAAGAGTATGAAGAAGTAGAATACGAAGAATAAGAATACGAAGAAGAAGAAGAATACGAAGAAGAATACGAAGAAGAAGAAGAAGAATACGAAGAAGAATACGAAGAAGAGTACGAAGAAGAAGAAGAATACAAAGAAGAAGAAGAATACGAAGAATAATACGAAGAAGAATACGAAGAAGACGAATACGAAGAATGCGAAGAATACGAAGAATACGAAGAAGAAGAATATGAAGAAGAAGAATTCGAATGAGAAGAGAATACGAAGAAGAATACAAATAAGAAGAAGAATAATACGAAGAAGAAGAAGAATACGAAGAAGAAGAAGAATACGAAGAAGAAGAAGAAGAATACGAAGAAGAAGAATACGAAGAAGTATACGAAGAAGGATAAGAATATGAAGAAGGATAAGAATATGAAGAAGAATACGAAGAAGAAGAATACGAAGAAGAAGAATAATACGAAGAAGAATACGAAAAAGAAGAATACGAAGAAGAGAAATACTAAAAAGAATACGAAGAAGAATACGAAGGAGAAGAATACGAAGAAGAAGAATACGAAGAAGAGGAATACGAAGAAGAATACGAAGAAGAATACGAAGAAGAAAAATACGAAGAATACGAAGAAGAAGATGAAGAAGAATACGACGAAGAATACGTAGAAGAAGAATACGAAGAAGAAGAAGAATTCTAAGAATAAGAATACGAAGAAGAAGAAGAAGAAGAATACGAAGAAGAAGAATACGAAGAAGACGAATACAAATAATACGAAGAAGAAGAGGAATAAGAAGAAGAAGAAGAATACGAAGAAGTAGAATACGAAGAAGAAGAATATGAAGAAGAAGAAGAATACGAAGAAGAATACGAAGACGAAGAGAATACGAAGAAGAATACAAAGAAGAAGAAGAATACGAAGAAGAAGAATAAGAATACGAAGAAGAAGAAGAAGAAGAAGAATACGAAGAAGAATATGAAGAATGCGAAGAAGAATATGTAGAAGAATACGAAGAATACGAAGAATATGAAGAATACGAAGAAGAATACGAAGAAGAAGAAGAATATGAAGAAAATACGAAGAAGAAGAAGAATACGAAGAAGAAGAAGAATATGAAGAAGAAGAAGAAGTAGAATACGAAGAAGAAGAAGAAGAATACGAGGAAGAAGAATACGAAGAAGAAGAAGAATACGAAGAAGAAGAATACGATGAAGAAGAAGAAGAAGAATATGAAGAAGAAGAAGAAGTAGAATACGAAGAAGAAGAAGAAGAATACGAGGAAGAAGAATACGAAGAAGAAGAAGAATACGAAGAAGAAGAATACGAAGAATACAAAGAAGAAGAAGAAGTAGAAGAAGAAGAAGAAGACGAAGATGAATCCGAAGATTCCGAAGAATACGAAGAATACGAAGAATACGAAGAAGAAGAATACGAAGAATCCGAATAAGAATACGAAGAATAAGAAGAAGAATACGAAGAAGAAGAATACGAAGAAGAAGAAGAATACGAAGAAGAAGAAGAATACGAATACGAAATAGAAGAAGAAGAAGAAGAAGAAGAAGAAGAGGAAGAAGAAGAAAAAGAAGAAGAAGAATACGAAGAAGTGTTTCTCTTGCTGGATGGGTAACACCTTTTGCAAAAATCTGGCTGGTCCATAAACAAAAAAAGGGAATTGAGGAGAATGGGTTTCGTGGCCCATCCAGATTTATTGCTGACCCCCATATAATCAGGCCAGGGTAATTGCTCAGCCAAAGCAATTGTGGGTAACCCCTGCAAACATCACTGGTCAAAACACACTGTGTCTTTCTGTGGCTACTCCATCTTCCGCAGCAGACACAGGAACCTCAAGGGTTAACACTATGGGGCTCTGTGATGATGGATGCTTGTGTATTTTTTAATTATACTTATAGCATTACTCGTAGAGGTCAGAATGCTAAAGCTATGCTTAGTATAGCTTTGAATGCTATAAGGACACAGCTGAGCTGTGTCTTATCAAAAAAAGGTAGATTATTTAGCTTCTAGTGCCACTCATAGTTAACAGCATCAAATAAGGTATATGATCATTGAATTTCCATAACCACCAGCACCTCTTAATATCCAGTACCTTAAAAGTGAAAAAGAATGGTCATAGTGCCTGCGCTTACTTGGAGCCATTTATGAAAAATACCAAAACACTTTTGCAAACAGTAGTTAAGCCTCACAACTCTGCTGCGAGGTAGGTAAGTACAGCTACACCCATTTTACAGATTGAGAACCTGAGACACAGGGCAGTTATCTGACTTGACCAAAAATCACATGTACCGAGTGTCGCAGTTTTGCGTAGCTGGGTACTGGGAGAGAATGGGGGTTGCAGAAAATGGCTGCTATAAGAAGCAGCTAGAAGCTCTCTGCAGGCCCCGAAGAGTAAACATCGGCCGTTTCAAGGCCAGAGTTGCTGCTGACCAAGGCCGAGCCAGTCGGCGATGGTCACAGCGCCTCTGGGAATCACATATAGGAGAAAAAAACAGGCAAGCAGCTGCGTTTTGCCACCGGAGAAGGGAAGCCCCCATTTTCCCTGTCCCTGCCCCTCCCTGTGCCACAATGGGGGGGAAAGAAGGGAGCAAAATCATGACTAAAGGGAAGTCTTCTAAGAAGGGAGGGGTGGGGGAAGGTACTTTAAGATCTGGTCGCACTTCTCATTATCCGACTCTGGTTTCACTGTGTGTGTAGTGTAGTGTAATAAATTAGAGAGTTTTCTTTCCTTCACTCTGTGTTGAGTCTGTTTTGCCCATTGACGTTGATTACGGGATTATCTCTCCCTGTCCTTATCTTGACTCCTAAGCCTCTCAATATATATTTTCTCCCCTTTCCAACTGAAAAGGGGAGTGATAGACCGACTTTGGTGGTCGTCTGGCCTCCTGCGAGGCCTAAACCACCCCACCGAGTCATTCATGGAGTGGGAAACTGAAACACACTCCCAAACCCTGCCTTCCTTTCTTCTATTTTATCTTGGCCCTTTGATGATGGTAGTCTATGATACGTGTTGGCAAACACCAATGCAGTTTTCACTGGTGCCTACTAACAGGGAAAGCCAGACTCACACCAGCAACACCCTTTAAGGGTTATGATACAGTAAAAGAGAAGCTGCAGTGCACTGGAAACATATACACACTGACATGCACATTTCCAGATGCACACATCAATACACACAGCAAAACAAAATCTGCACACAGCTTAAACTTATTTAAGTGCCCAAGATTAACATGTTTTTTTCCTCATATCTGTTTATTTTAAAAAATTACCGTGCATAGCATGTTTGAATGTTAGCAGCAAAATTTTATACTACCACAGGGTTGTGATATGCAAATTTTAAATGTTTTAAACAAACACGTACGTTTACAGAAAATATCCTATTACATAGGCAATATTTGCATAGAATTCTACAAGTAAATCATACAATATTTACGCAGCAGCAATTTATGCTGAAATTTAGAACTAGAATAAGTTTACTTGTGGCAAAGAGATCAATATACAATAAGTACAGAGAAAAAACAATATTGTCCCCACTTTATTAATTAGAGGCAAATAACTCCAGATTATACTACTTTGCAATGTTCTTTTGTATATTACGCATGTGCACATCTTTAAATATTTATAGAAATACTTAAAAAAAAAATACAATTAGTTGTAGTAACAGTGAATTGTCCTGATGCACCATGTCCTTTTCCACAAATTTGAGAAGTTCTTTTAAAGCAGTTCTGGATATACAGTTTTCCATCTTTGGCCTCTTCTTTGCTTCAGTTATTACCCTTTGCAAATACAGAGGAAAAAAATTAATTCATTTAAGTTCAAGGAAAAGCCAAAACAAGCCAATGCAACGCTTATTTCATGATTCTTGCAGTTACGGTTAGCAGTTTGGCAATTTGGACTTTTTCCATCAGTCATGGACTTCTCTGTAAAGAATTGCTAATGCAAATTAAAACAATATAAATGCCTTCATTTCTGAGTGCCACAAATTTACTCAAAACCATTGGACACTTCAAAGACAAAAAAGCTGTATCTGATACTGGACACAGTGAAGATTCCCATATTAGCCTGCTGTTCAGCTTGGAAAATCTGAGCCAGAACATTTCCTTATTCTGAAGATACTGTTACATAGCATATTCCTAGACTTTGAGTATGAATGCGTTCAGGTTTATTTGCACTTTGAGATGTTTGAAGTGAAGTTTTAGGAATCAGAAGGTGATTTTATCTGGAATAGTAAAAAAATTTCTAGCAAAATTCTGCTCATATATGTGTGTGTAGAATAATTCTGCAACCATAATAAATTGGCTTGTTTTGGTCAAACTAGTTTCTGTCACTGAAAAGCTATGCAAAGCTGTGTTTTCAGTTTGCATGTCATGGTTCGGGGAGGAGGGGGGGCATGCTACAGGGATGGCTTCTGCGAGAAGCTACTAGAAGCTTCCCCTAGGTCTGACAGAGCCTATACCAGCCAGCTCCAAGACAGACCAAGGCTAGCCAAGGCCAAGCCAATTAGCAACGGTGGTAGTGCCTCTGTGATAACGTATTTAAAAAGGAAAAAAGTAAGGATCAGTAGCTTTTGCAGCCAGAGGGAGGACTGAGAAGAGGTGAGAAACTCTGCAGACACCAAGGTCAGTGAAGAAGGAGAGAGAGGAGGCGCTCCAGGTGCCGGAGCAGAGATTCCCCTGCAGCCTGTGGAGGACATCACATCAGACCAGGCTGGAGGCACCCAAAGGAGGCTGCAACCCCATGGGAAGCCTACACTGGAGCAAGCTCCTGGCAGGACCTGTGGAGAGAGGAGCCCACGCCAGAACAGGTTTTCTGGCAGGACGTGTGACCCCATGGAGGAGACCCATGATGGAGCAGGAGTCCTCCCCCTGAGGAGGAAGGAGCAGCAGAGACAACGTGTGATGAACTGACCGTAACCCCCATTCCCCGTCTCCCTGTGCCGCTGGGAGGGAGGAGGTAAAAAAATTGTGAGCAAAGTTGAGGCCAGGAAGAACGGAGGGGTGAGGGGAGGGTTTTTTAAGATTTGGTTTATTTCTCATTTCTCTACTGTTCTGCTTAATAATAAATTAGATGTATTTTTCTATGTTGAGTGTGTTTTGCCTGTGACAGTAATTGCTGAATGATGTCTCAATGCCCTTATCTCAAACCACAAGCTTTGGTTTTGTCTGGGATAGAATTAAGGTTCACAAGAAGCTGGGATGGGACAAACCCAGGATAGCTGACCCAAACAAGCCAAAGGTGTATTCCATACTATGATACTATGCTCAGATTATAAAAGGGCAGCTGGCTAGGGAGGAGTCATCACTGCTTGGGGACTGGCAGGGCATCGGGTTTCCGGGCAGTGTGTATCCACCCGCTTTGTATATTCTAAATACTGTTGTTACTATTTTCCTCTTCCTTTGCTGTGCTAGTAAACTGTCCTTATCTGAAACCCACGACTTTTATTTTTTTCCTCCTATTTTCCTCCCCATGCCCTTGGAGGGGTGTCCTGGTTCTGGCCAGGGCAGAGTTAACTTCCCCAAGGAGCCAGCAGAGGTGAGCTGAGCAGGCCAAGACTGTTCCCATGGGGAAGAGGGATGAGCAAGCGTTAGCTGCAAGCTGGAGCTAAACCACAGCAGTCCTTTTTGATGCCCAAAAATGGGGCCCAAAGGGTTGAGAGAACAACAGATCTGACCAGAGCATGGTAAAACAAATTTGTTATATGCACTTATTATATCAGGTAAACAGTTGCTGGTCAGTGAGATATAGTGATGGGAGTCTGCTATAGACCACCTGACCAGGAGGAGGAAGCTGATGAGTTGTTTTTAAACAACTGGGAGAAGTCTCGCGATCACCAGCCCTCGTCCTTATTGGGGACTTTAACTTACCGGATGTCTCCTGGAGGTACAATACAGCAGGGAGGAAACAGTCTAGCAGGTTCCTGGAGGGTTTGGAAGACAACTTCCTGACCCAGCTGGTGAATGAACCCACAAGGGAAGGTGCCCTGCTGGACTTGTTGCTTGTCAATAGAGAAGACCTGGTGGGGACCTGGTGGGGGATGTGAAGGTTGGAGGACGCCTGGGGCTTAGTGATCATGAGCTTATAGAATTCTTAGTACTGGGAGAAGTAAGGAAGGGAGACAGCAGAACTAGCACCTTAGACTTCCGTAGGACTGACTTTGGACTGTTCAGAAAGCTGCTCGATATGATTCCATGGGAGGCAGCCCTTGAGGGCAAAGGAGCCCAAGAGGGTTAGTTGCTCCTTGTCCTGGTTTCGGCTATGATGGAGTTAAACTTTTTTTTAGCAGTGAATGGAATGCGGTGTTTGGGTGTTAGGATGGGGGCAGTGCTAATAGCACCCTGATGGTTCTGATTGTTGCCGGGCAATCAAGGGCCTTTCTCAGCTCTGCATACCTCCTTACTAATGAGAAAGGAGGGGACGCAGCCAGGACAGGTGACCCGAATTGGCCAAAGAGGACATTCCATGCCAGTTACGTCATGCTCAGTATAAAGGGGGACTGGGGGGAAGAGGGGGAGACAACGCCAGGACGTGCAGTTTCTGGGGACGGTCGGGTTTCCGGGACGGGCTCTAAGCTGTGCGGCCTGAGTTGTGTGGTTTGGTGAGAAATTGCATTGTGTATCACCAGTTTCATCTATTTTGTGCTTTAAACTTATGTTATTGTTATATCTAGTTTTCTGTTATTGTTTAGTAAACTATCCTTATCCCAACCTGCGTGGTTCTGGTTTCTAGGTTGTGGTTTTGTTCCCTCCTTTCTTCCTTCCCTTTTTCCCCCTCCCCCAACTTCCCTTCCCCCTTCCTTTTAAAAGTACAAGCGACTGTGTGGGGTGCGGCCCTCGGCCGGGGCAAAACCACGACACTCCTCAAGAAGGTAATCTTGGCGGCACAAGAAAAGGCTGTCCCAGTTGGACAGAAGAGGGGTCGGCGAGCTAGGAAGCCAGCCTGGCTGAGTAGAGAGATTCAGGCTGATATACGGGAAAAGAAGGAAAAATATGAGCTTTGGAAGAAGGGGCAGGTGTCTTGGGATTATTATAGGAAATTAGTGAGATCATGTAGGGAGAAAGTCAGAAGGGCTAAAGCTGATCTGGAACTCAGGCTGGCCAGTTCTGTAAAAGATAATAAAAAGTCCTTCTATAGGTATATTAATAGTAAAAGGAGGGTCAAGGAGAATCTCCAGCCCTTATTGGATGCTGATGGCACATTAGTGACAAGGGATGAGGACAAGGCTGAGGTCCTTAATTCCTTCTTTGCCTCAGTCTTTAACAGTAAAGAAGGATATTCTGTGAGTACTCATCCTCCGGAACTGGCTGACAGGGAGAGGAAGAATAACAAAGTTCCCATGGTTCAGGAGGAAATGATTAGCGACCTACTTGGCCAGTTAGATACCCACAAGTCAATGGGGCCAGATGGGATTCACCGCAGGGTACTGAGGGAGCTGTCAGATGTGCTTGCCAAACCCCTTCCCATCATCTATCAGCAATCCTGGCAGACTGGGGAAGTTCCAGTCGACTGGAGGCTGGCAGATGTTACACCCATATACAAGACGGATTGGAAGGAGGATCCAGGGAACTACAGGCCTGTCAGTCTGACCTCAGTCCCAGGGAAGATCATGGAGAGGGTCATCTTGGGAGCTATCATGCAGCACATGCACGATGGCCAGGGGATCAGGCCTAGTCAACATGGGTTTACAAAAGGTAGATCCTGTCAAACTAACCTGATCACCTTCTATGACAAGGTAACCCGCTTAGTGGACGAGGGGAAGGCTGTGGATGTGATCTACCTGGACTTTGGTAAAGCCTTTGACACGGTTTCTCACAGCATTCTGACAGAGAAACTGGCTGCCACTGGCCTGGACAGGTGGACCCTCAGCTGGGTTAAAAACTGGCTGGATGGCCGAGCCCAGAGGGTGGTGGTGAATGGAACAAAATCCAGCTGGAGGCCGGTCACGAGTGGCGTCCCCCAGGGCTCAGACCTGGGTCCAGTTTTGTTCAACATCTTTATCAATGATCTCGACGAAGGGATTGAATGCTCCCTCAGTAAGTTTGCAGATGACACTAAACTAGGAGGAAGTGTTGATCTGCCTGAGAGTAGGGAGGCTCTTCAGAGGGATCTGAACAGACTGGACTGATGGGCTGAGTCCAATGGGATGAAGTTTAACAAGGCCAAGTGTAGAGTGCTGCACATGGGACATAATAACCCCATGCAGCGCTACAGGCTTGGGGGAGACTGGCTGGAGAGCTGTCAGGCAGAGAAGGACCTGGGGGTGTTGGTTGACTGCAGACTGAATATGAGTAAGCAGTGTGCTCAGGCGGCCAAGAAGGCCAATGGCATCTTGGCTTGTATCAAAAACAGTGTGGCCAGTAGGTCTAGGGAGGTGATTGTGCCCCTGTACTCGGCATTGGTGAGGCCGCACCTCGAGTACTGTGTCCAGTTCTGGGCTCCTCACCACAAGAAGGACATGGAGGTCCTGGAGCGAGTCCAGAGAAGGGCAACCAGGCTGGTGAAGGGGCTAGAGGGCAAATCCTATGAGGAGCGGCTGAGGGAGCTGGGGCTGTTTAGCCTAGAGAAGAGGAGGCTGAGGGGAGACCTTATCACCGCCTACAATTACCTGAAGGGAGGTTATAGAGAGGTAGGTGATGGTCTCTTCAGTCAGGTGACAGGTGATAGGACAAGGGGGAATGGCATGAAGCTGTGCCAGGGCAGGTTTAGATTGGATGTTAGGAAAAATTTTTTACTGAAAGAGTTGTCAGGGCCTGGAACAGGCTGCCCAGGGAGGTGGTTGAGTCACCTTCCCTGGATGTGTTCAAAAAAAGGTTAGATGAAGTACTTCGGGATATGGTTTAGTTTAGTATGTGAATGGTTGGACTCGATGATCTTAAAGGTCTTTTCCAACCTTATTATTCTGTGATTCTGTGTGATTCTGTCACAACGGTGTTTTTTTCTGTCCACATGGTTGTGCTGTGTAAATCCGTGCTTGTTGTATGTATTCCCTGCAGCACTTTTTATCACCTCTGAGAGAGAGGTTAGGATTCTCATTTTTTCCTGTACTATGTAATATTGACTCATGATATAACATCATCACCGGTCATAAGGTTAAGCTGGTATTTGTACGTTGCATTACTGTTATGTCCGTATCTCGGATGACTCGTCTCAGAATTGATTAGTCATCACACCCAATCTATGTGGAAGATGGAGGAGGGGTGGGGAATACCTTCTCTTGCTCTTTCACCTGCCCTTTTTCCTTCAGGCTGGTTACAGCAGCTTTTGAGACTTTTGAATACCTTTGGGTTGTTCAAGCAAACATGCTCCTATTGCTATGTTTCCTGAATGTGTTTCGAGTCCTGTTTAGGGGTGCAATAAAATGTTTTAAGAATACTGCCCAGAGATCTGTTCTGAGGCCAAATAGTCAAAGGTGGCATGGCATGTGGGAGAATATAGGCAAGTATCTAGAGAACTTCTCACCTCCAATCATTTGGAACTTCATACCTGAACAGCTACAGGACCCTGATAAAGTGATAGAATATTTTAAGGGAAAGTGCTGTGGAACAACTTACGGCGCTGTGCTGGGCCCTGGCCAGTATCTACCAAACACTGCTTCATAGTAGGCAGCACCCTCAGGGGGAAGAGAGGGAAAACAGGCCAACAGGCACTGTGGCTACTCAAATGCCGATGACAGGCCGTGCAGCTGAACCAAAAAACCCAACCTGAACAAGTATCAGTCAGTCACCCCTATACAGGAGAAAAAAAATACACCAAAAAATTGGTTTGCTTAGTGAGGGATAATGATGAACCAGGACCCTCACAGGAGCACGAGAAAGAGGCAGAACCAGAGATAGTCACTCAATCCCTGTCTCTGAGCGAGCTGTGAGGTATGAAAAAAGATTTCAGCCACCATCCAGGTGAGCACTTTGTTACCTGGCTGCTCCGATGCTGGGATAATGTGGCCAGTAGCATGGAAGTAGAGGGTAGGAAAGCCAAGCAGCTGGGATCCCTGTCTAGGGAAGGGGGCATTGGTAAAAAACCAGAAGCCCTCAGCCTCTGGAGGCAGCTTCTGCCAGGCACGAGGTAGAGATATCCCTTAAAAGAAGATGTTGCATGTCGTTCAAGCAAGTGGACCACCATGCAGAGAGATATCCAGTACCTGAGGGAAGTAGCTTGCAGGAGATGGTTTATTATGACTCAGACAATGTGCAGTTGCCCACAGATTCATATGAATTCCAGTAAACACAGCCTATGTAGCGGAAGTTTGTACAGAGCGCACCATTGTTGTATGCCAACCCACTGGCAGTAATGGACTGGAAAGGTGAAGAGGCACCAACTGTGAATGAAATGGCTGGCTGCTTTCAGCAATACAAAGAAAGTTTCTGCTCCTCCCCTGTCTTGGCTGTGGAGAAACCTTCCTGGAAGGTCCAACAATTCAAAGACAATATATCCTATTCCCTGCCTGTACAGACCAGTATCTCAGCTACAAGGAGTAAGTTTTCCTCTGATCCAGAGAGAGGATATAGAGGGTGCACAGGACATGGCATCCTTTGGTTTTACCTATGTTACCATGTTGGGGACATGAGGTGGGATGGAAAGCCTACCTTGACCGTAGAGAAACAAGTACAAGAGATGCAAGGAAAAGCAATCACAAAAAGGAATTCTTCCATCAAAAATGGAAGCTTCTGTGCAGACAACAGGCTGTGGGAAGTGCGTAAGCCTCTTTCCCGGAACAGAGGTGGGTGGCAATCTAGTCTGTACAAGGTGTGTCTAGGTGGAGGACCTCCTGCAACAGTTGACTGAGCTTCAGGAGATGGTCAAAGGGCTGCTGTGGTGATTTAACCCTGGCTGGAGGCCAGATGCTCACCAACGCCCACCAAAGTCACTCTATCACTCCCCTTTTCAGCTAGACAGGAGAGAAAATGGATATTGAGAGGCTTAGGAGTCGAGATAAGGACAGGGAGAGACCATTCAGCAATTAGCGTCACGGGCAGAACAGACTCAACGCAGAATAAAAAACAGGGCACAGCGTGTCAGTTTGCGCAGCAGTTAGAGCAGGTAGAGTGAGCGGGAAGGGTGCAGTCTCTCTCGCAGTTCAGGAGGTAAGTTGAGTTGGTAAGAGGCAGCCCAGCCATGGTATCCACCCGGTGGCAAGCTGCATCCTCCATAACTACCAGAAGGGATACGTCAACCAATACGGAGCTCCCAGCAAAACATCACGCCATCCAGGCATCTGGCTGCAGGGAGTGCCACCAGCTTGTGCGGGAAATGGAAGGCAACACAGACAACAGCTGTGTACGGTGTGATCAGGTGGACTATCTACTCAGCCTGGTGGTAGAACTAAGAGGGGAAGCAGACAGGATAAGAAGCATCAGGGAGTCAGAACATGAGATAGATTGGTGGACCCACACCCTGAGCTCCCTGAAACATGAGCAGAGACAACCACCGGAAAACTCCCCTGATCAGAAGGAATTGGTATCATTCCCCCATCAGGACACAGGCAGGGACTTAAAGGGAAACAGTGAGTGTAAGCTAGTCCGCAAAAGGGGCAGCAAGAAAAACTTCCTCCTTGCCCATACCTCCCCAAGTGCCTCTAAACAATAGATATGAGGCTCTAACTGTGGAGGACCAGGCAGGGGACAATGTGGATGCTGATTCATCTACGCCAGAGGAGGGGTGAAGATCAAAGCAACATACTTCCAGAATTACTACATCTGCAGCAAGAAGGAAAAGACGAGTCATAGTGGTAGGAGACTCCCTGCTAAGGGGAACGGAGGGACCAATATGCAGGGCAGACCCTACTCATAGGGAGGTCTGCTGCCTCCCGGGAGCCCGGGTTAGGGGTATCACTAGGAAACTTCCTAGTCTGGTACGGGCCTCAGACTACTATCCACTACTGCTTTTCCATGTGGGGGGTGACAAATCTGCAGTACATAGTCCAAGAGCAATCAGAGGGACTTCAGGGCCCTGGGACAGCTAGTGAGGGAATCTGGAGCCCAGGTGAGATTTTTTTCCTCACTCCTTCCAGTTGCAGGCAGTGACATTGGATGGAATAAGCGTAACCAATCTATTAATACATGGCTCCATGGCTGGTGCCAATGTAATAATTCTGGGTTTTTTGACAACGGGATGGCCTACGTGGCACCAGGCTTACTACAGGCATCACATGGGAGCCACCTTTCTCATAGAGGAAAGAGGGTCTTTGCCCAGGAGCTTGCAGGACTCATAGAGAGGGCTTTAAACTAGATGTGAAGGGGGAAGGGGAATATACCAGGCTTGCCCATGACAAAGTGCGGGAGGATGCACTATGGTTGGAGGGAAGGGTGTAGGGGACTGTGTCGAAAGATTAAGAGACTGTGTCAAATGTTTGTCTCAACATTGCTGGAACACTACACCACCAACTATCATCACTGTCAGCAGTGGAGCAACGGTCAGACCGCAAGACCAGATGCTTCCTTCCTTCTTATGGACCTAAATGGAGAGCTGATTAAATTTAACCCAACCCCTGCGCATGCGCCCAGACCCGGAATCTGGAAGACAGAGGGACCCGGAGACCCCTGAAGACCACCTAAAAACTCCTGGAGACCACTCAGTGACAGTATTGGGCGTGCGCACCACTGCTGAGTGGTGGGTGTGGTTAAACAAAATAGCTCTTGGAATATGCTAATTGATTCCTGGAAGGAGTGAATACAACCCAATAAAAGAACAGAGATGACCATCATCGGACCTGAAGACATCGAAGAACGCTCTGCCATCGGACCTGAAGACATTGGACTGACAGGACGCCATAGCTCTGTGGTGGTAGATGTTCCAATCTCTCTCTCTCTCTCTTCCACTCTTTTCTCTTTCTTCCCCCCTTCTCTTGCACGCTTGTTGTGGGCCAAATAAAGTGACTTGAACCTTGACTCCGTTTTGAGTCTTAATTCTATTCCTGAGAATTGCGAAGACCTGGCCACGACAAAAACACCTAATTGGACATCACTCAGGAGTTAAGCCCAGCCGCCCCCAGCCACCCAGAGCAATCTGAGGTCAGTTGGAATGCAAGAGGGTTTAACCTCTGACAAATTGGTCTATCTGGTTGTGGATCGTGACATTTATTAAATTGGCATCATGGACAGGATTCTCGGAGAACAGAAAGGTGTGACCTCCTGAGAGTGAAAAGGGGAAAAATTGGATATTAAGGTGTGGCCCTCTCAGGATGATATTGCCCCTTTGAGTTGTATAGGATGGCTGCCCCAAAGGCAGTCAATATCCATGATAATGTCTCTTCCCTGGCCGAAGGGATAGATAAGTTATACGATCTTCTTGAGATGCACTGATCTTGCCCCTCACCCCAGGGACAGGATTGGGCAAAAAACTGCCGGTTTCAACCACAGAGCGTGATAGACAGGATAAAGGAACTGCAAAAAAAAGCTAGAGTCAGGTCAGGAAAAGGAAAAGCTATCATTTGAGCAGTACTAGGAGCCAGTTTGGCAGCAGCAAGAAACAGAGGCTTTGCCACACCAATGTCACAATTGACTCCCTGCAGATGATGATAAAGTTGATGCAGAAGCAATTAGAAGTAAACAAACAGTTTCTGGATGGTGAGTGTTCCCCGCGTCCTAATCCAGATCTTGGGAAAATTTTAGGTCCAGGGGCTTCGAAAGAGCGGGACGGCGCTAGGAATCAGACCACACACCAATATGGCTAAAAGCAGTCAGTTCACTTTATTCTACAGAACAGCATGATTATATACTCTCTAGAAAGCTTAACAAAGCATGGCTGGGAACCACGGGGGGAGGGAAGTAAATACAGTGAAGGCGATAGAGCGGACACCTGTTCAAGGCCTATATCTTATCTTGTCTCAGAGGAATGTTTCAGAATTAGGAACTTCTATGCACAGTCCATACTCCTTAACCCATTATCTGACTTTGCTGCTAGCTCCACATGCCTTTAAAGTGATGTTTCATTCTGGCTGTTTTGCTCGCAGGGGTAGAGAGTGGAAATATGTGGCCATTCTCACGGAGCCATTCCTCCACATCTGGAGGAGGGGAGAAACCAAAATTCCATTCTAAAGGAGGAATTGAGGAATCAACTTTTGAGGGAAACAGATGCACAGGTGAAAATAGAAATGAAGCTTGCGGAAAAGGGGATACGGCAAATTTACCCTCAGGGAGATTTGCAAGAGGCCAAGAAAACCATAGAAAGCCTCCCCCACATGTATCCGCTGGTTAAAACAGAATATTTGTATGAGGACAACAATGATAACTGTCCTCGGGTTATTACGAAAGAAATCCCATTTACAGCAACAGAACTAGAAAATTTGAAAAAAGACTTTGTGAGAACTCCGAAGGAATTGGAAACAGAATATATGTGGAGAGTGTCCCTGTCAGGAGGAGATGGAATTTTGTTATCAGAACAGGAAGCAGAAGGGTATTGGGGCACGTGTGTGTTTCTAACTACAGGCAATCGTCGAGCTCCTCAGTCCTTAACTCAGTGGGCTGCATATTGGACCAGAGGGCTAAATTCCCTGGAGAGGGGAGATCCCCTTGCCATAACAAGCACGGTGGATCAATTAGTGGAAAGTGTGCAGAAAGCGGCTTGTTTCCAAATGATGTACGACTGGGAAATTAAGCCCCATCAGAGCTCCCTGATGATGATGTCTGTAGACCCAGAAAGGATGATCCCCTTAATCTGGGGACTTCCCGACTCTCTAAAATCTATTTGAATCCAATTACAAGGGAAAATTCAAAGTGCCCCTGAAGCAGAAAGAACCACAACCACTTTAGAGGGGATGATAACCCCTGACCATCGACATCCGGGCAAGAAAATATGGACGTGGGGAGAAGTAGCACAGAAATTAATGAATTTCGGGAGGAAATAAGGCCCTGAGAGTGGATCATTCCAAAGAACCGAAACCACAATCTGCAGAACAAATAAAAAATTGGCAGTCACCAGAGGGGAAGAGCCAGAATTTGAGGTTGCTCCAGAATAATAATCTTGGGAGGAAAAAACCCCTAAGCTGACAAGGGTTGTGGCATTTAGGCCTTCAGAAGGGCATTCCCCGAGACCTCATGGATGGACTCCCGACCAAAAAATTAGAAAAACTAGTACAAAAATGGTCAGGGAGCAAGGCTACCCTTGGACTAGTCCCTGAAGCTCCACCTCGATAGACCTTAAGGAGGAATCAGTGGGAAACTAGACCCTCTGCTCCCTGAAAGTGGGGGGACGGAGAATGGATGTTTTTAAGACAGCTCACCATGAATGCAAAAGGGGATCTATTCATTACCGTTGCTGTAGGACTAAGGAGAAGACCAGCAACCTTTTTTGACTGATACTGGGGCACAAATTACTGCATTAACACAGACCAAGGCAAAACGGTGTGGGATCTCGATCCCATCTAGAAATCTGATAGTTTTGAATGCTCTGGGGAAAACACAGTCAATGCCTGTGACTTCGGTGACACTGTGGCTGCCAGGGGAGGAATCCCCCATTAATACCATGGTGGCCATAGGACCTTTTCAGACGAAACTTTTGGGTATAGACGTGCTGAGAGGGAGACAGTGGCATGACACCCAGGGGAATTCGTGGTCTTTTGGCACCCCCCAGATCAGGCAATTAACCGAAACATCATGGGCAGAAGCCCGCCTGCTGCAAACTGCGCCTGCCCTTCCCCCTTCCAAGGTTGTTAACGTGAAACCCTATCCATTGCCATTAGGGGCTAGGGAAGGGACAGCCTCGGTGATCGAGGATCTCAAACAACGGGGAAACCTAGTGTTTGCCCACTATCTGTATAATTCACCAGTGTGGCTCCTATGCAAATCTAACGGGAAATGATGATTGACTGTTGACAATCAGCATTTAAATGCAAACACAGGTCCCCTGACTGCAGCTGTGCCTAATATAGCCAAATTAATTGCAACTATTCAGGAACAGGCCCACCCTATTTTAGCAACCATTGATGTGAAAGACATGTTTTTTATGGTTTCACTCCAAGAAAGTGATCGAGACCAAATTGCCTTTGTTTGGGAGGGACAGCAGTATACTTTTACCCACTTGCCTCAGGGGTACAAAGACTCACCTACCCTGGCTCACCATGCCCTAGCGCAGGAATTGGCAATAATCCCATTAGAAGAGGAGGTCAAAGTCTATCAGTATATTGATGACATACTAATAGGCAGACATATTACAGCCTCAGTACAGATTATGCAAGACAGAATTATTCATCATCTGGAAAAAATAGGCCTTCAAATACCTGCAGAAAAAATACAAGCTCCTGCTAGCAAAGTTAAATTCTTAGGCATCTGGTGGAAAGAAGGGTCAGTTTGTATTCCCCAGGACACCCTCTCAACACTAGAACAGATAAAAACCACAGAAAGCAAAAAGGACCTGCAATGTGCCCTGGGATTGTTGGTCTTTTGGAGGAAACATATCCCAGACTTTGCAATAATTGCACATCCCTTATATGACTTACTGCGAAAAATAGTAACGTGGGAGTGGACTTCAGCCCAGAATGAGGCATTGCAGCTTTTGGTGTTTGAAGCAAATACCCATCAAGCTATGGGCCCTATCCATCCCACTGACCCGGTGCAGATTGAATAGGGCTTTGCACATTCAGGATTATCAATCCATTTGGCAGAGGGGACCAGAAGGTCCTAGAATAAATTCTAGGAGTTTCAAGGATGCTGAAAAGCAATACTCTAGCTGGGAAAAGGGTTTGTTTGTAGTGAGTTTAGCTCTTAGAGAAGTGGAGAGAACCATACGCCAACATCCTATAGTTCTAAGGGGACCCTTTAAGGTAATCAAGCCTGTGCTGGCAGGGACCCCTCCCCTGACAGAGTGGCTCAAAGAGATTCTGTGAGGAAATGGTATGCTAAAGTCAAACATTACTGCAGTGTTTTTACAGTCACTGAAGGCACCCCTAAGGTGTTACACATACAAGAAGAGATAACGAACCTCTGGGAAGAGGATACCCCTCCCACTTCTGTTGTCAAGATTGCCCCGTTTTCAGAGGAGGGCTAAACGAGAGGGCAAACAGTGGAAATATCGGGATGTATCTATCAATGTGGACTTGGGAAAAAGTGGGAGAGGTTTTGTGGGAAGCAGCTATGAAAGGGGATGCAAAGGCTATGAAAGTTTTAACTACCTCGCTACAACAGCTGCAATGTAATGAGAAATCAAACCTGCCTCTTAAAGGCACCCTGCCTGAAGGGGCTGAGGGTGAGGAAACCCCTACTGCTTTGCCGCCACTGCCACCTGTGCCATCACTGCCGCTTTTAATCGACCTGCCTTGGTCACCACCACTGCTGCCAGGGTTCGGAACCATTGCAAGGGCCCCTCCGGCAGATTTGATCTCCCGGTGACACCCCCCCACCCTTGACTAGTTATAATCTGACTGCACATTGGAGGAATGTACAGAAGCAGGCTGTTTCAGAGGGGGATTTTGAAGTTGCTGCTGCTCTTGCATGCCCTGTAGTGGTTTGCAGTGATCGTTCAAATGACTGTCAACCGTTACAGTGGGACTTAATTAAGGAATTACAAAAAACCATAATGCAACTGTAGGGGAAGATCAGGTTTGTGACCACCTGAAGAACCTGAACATATATAAGTCTATGAGATGCATCCCAGCATCCTCAGGGAATTGGCTGATGTGGTTGCTAAGGCACATGGAAGAAAGGGCAGTGATTTGAGACAGTCAGCATGGCTTCACCAGGGCAGGTCCTGCCTGACCAACCTGGTGGCTTTCTATGATGGGGTGACCACATCGGTGGACACAGGAAGGGCGATGGATGTCATCTATCTGGACTTCTGTAAAGCCTCTGACACAGTCCCCCACAATGTCCTTCTCTCTAAACTGGAGAGATATGGATTTGATGAGCGGACTGTTTGGTGGATAAGGAATTGGTTGGATGGTCGCATCCAGAGAGTAGTCGCCAATGGCTCTTGTGGTGACCGGCGATGAGCAACACGCAATTCAATATGAATTTTAGGTGAAGCCATTTTATTGGGTGAAATCACACAGATTATATACCTTTATTACTGCAAACCTGGCAAGCTAAAAACTGCTAATTGGTTACACACACTGTTCACACCGTATTGATTGGTTAGTAATTATGACGAGTTCTGATAAACCTATCTTATAGCAAAATATCGTTAGTTTACCTTTAATGCCTAAAAGTATCTGCACACCTGCTCTTTTGACCATCTGATTATGGTTGGTTCTTAACATGTTCCGTTACTCCCAAGTACCTTCCCATAACTGCTTCTTGGTTTAGGGTAGCCTGTACCCCTATCAACAAGGCCGCTGTGTTTTGAGAATGTGATTATTAGGATCCTCTCAGCATGAGTAACTTTTCCTCTCTCATGGGAACAGAAGAATATCGTCAGGGCCTAAATCTTGGGAGAAGAGAGCTAGGCTGCTAGCAGGCTTGCTGTCCTCTCCGACAGGCTCAATGTCCAGATGGAGATCTGTGACAAGTGGGGTCCCTCAGGGGTCTGTACTGGGACAGGTATTATTTAATATCTTCATCAGTGACATTGACGGTGAGGTTGAGTGCACTCTCAGCAAGTTTTCAGATGATACCAAGCTGAGTGGTGCAGTTGACATGCCAGAAGGATGGGATGGCATCCAGAGGGACCTGGAGAAGCGGGCCCATGTGAACCTCATGAGGTTCAACAAGAACAAGTGCAAGGTCTTGCACCTGGGTGGTCGGAGCAATCCTTGTCATCAATACAGAGTGGGAGATGAAGTGATAGAGATCAGCCCTGCAGAGAAAGACTTAGGGGTGATGGTGGACGAGAAGCTCGACATGAACTGACAATCACAGAATCACAAAATCACAGAATTGTAGGGGTTGGAAGGGACCTCGAGAGATCATCGGGTCCAACCCCCCTGCCAAAGCAGGCTCCCTAGCACATATTGCACAGATAGGCGTCCAGACGAATCTTGAATATCTCCAGAGAAGGAGACTCCACCACCTCCCTGGGTTGCCAATTCCAGTGCTCTGTCACCCTCACTGTGCTCGCAGCCCAGAAGGCCAACCACATCCAGGGCTTCATCAAAAGGAGTGTGGCCAGCAGGTCAAGGGAGGTGATGCTGCCCCTCTGCTCTCATGTAACCCCACCTGGAGTACTGTGTCCCGTTCTGGAGTCCCCAACATGAGAAGGACATGGAACTGTTGGAACGGGTCCAGAGGAGGGCCACAAAGATGATTAGAGGGCTGGAGCACCTCTCTGTTGGAGGCTCTTTAGCGGACAATGGGCACGTGAGCAATCCAGCCTTTGAATTGTAACCAATTGGCTACCAGCTTGTAGCCAATAACAGAGTGTATTGGGGCGTGTGATCGTATGCGCTCAACCAATAGGGGCCGGACGTGTGCACACGGCGGGGGTGGAGCTATCCAGGCGTCAGCACATGGCGCGGGACTATATAAGCAGATGAACGGTTTGAATAAACGGCATTCACCTGATCATATTGATCTCTGAGTGTATGTCTGGATCTTCCACACCTCTCCTATGAAGACAGGCTGAGAGAATTGGGGTTGTTCAGCTTGGAGAAGAGAAGGCTCTGGAGACATCTTATAGCGGCCTTCCAGTGCCTGAAGGGCTGGGGAAGGACTTTTAGAAGGGCCTGGAGTGATAGGACGTGGGTGAATGGTTTTAAATTGCAAGGGGATAGATTTAGACTGGTTAATAGGAAAAAATTCTTCACTCTGAGGGTGGTGAGGAACTGGAACAGGTTGCCCAGGGAGGTGGTGGATGCCCCCTCCCTCCCTGGAGGTGTTCAAGGCTGGGTTGGTTGGGGCCTTGAACAGCCTGGTCTAGTGAGAGGTGTCCCTGACCATGGCAGGGGGGTTGGAACTAGATGATCTTTAAGGTCCCTTCCAACCCTGACCATTCTGTGATTCTATGCCTCTATGAAATTAAACCAAATCTTAAAACACCTCCCCTCACCCCTCCCTTCTTCATGGGCTCATCTTTAATCACGATTTCTCTCTCTTCCTTCCCAAGTGGCATAGCAGGAGACAGGGAATGGGGGGTTTTGATCAGTTCATCATGAGTTGTTTTCCTTCTTGGGGGTGAAATCCTCACACTCTAACCCTGCTCCAGTGTGGGGTCCCACCCACGGGAGACAGTCTTCCACATGAGTCCATTTCCACGGGGCTTCAGCTCTTCACCAACTGCCCCAGGATGGGTCCTTTCTATGAGGTGCATACCTTCATGCCCAGACTGCTCCAGCCTGGTCCCCCACAGAGTCACAAGTCCCCCCAGTAAAACTGCCCTCCCTCCATGGGCTGCAGGTCCTGCCAGGATCTTGCTACAACGCGGGCTTACCAGCAGGTCACAGCGTGTGGTCCTTCACAGGCTCCAGGTGGAATGACTGCTGTCCATCATCTTCCAGGGGCTGCAGGGGGACAACCTCCTTCACCATGGTCTTCTACATGGGCTGCAGGGGAATCTCTCCTCCGGTGCCTGAAGTGCCTCCTCCCCTTCCTTGTGTCTGCAAAGTTCCTTATATCTTCTCACACCTTTCCCTGGCAGCAAAAAGTGGTGGCTTGTGCATTTTCCTTCTGAAATATATTATCACAGAGACACTTCCATCGTCACTGGTTGGCTCAGCCTTGATCAACATTGGGTCCGTCCTTGAGGTGGCTGGTGTTGGCTCTGTCAGAACTTGTGGCGGCTTCTTGCAGAAGCCACCCCTGCAGCCCCCTCCACCCTCCCCCCCACTAAAACCTTGCCATGCAAACCCAGAACAGCTGCATAGTATCAGGGATACAGAAGTGGCAATAGATAGCTGGACTCAAGTGCAGCTTGCACTGAAAACGCAGCCTGTGGCCAAACAGCCCCAAACTCCCCCACCCACCCGCATCCAGTCATACCGGAAGCCAACAGTGGTGAGAAATGTCAATTACTAGCAGGAGGAAGAAGCTTCCCTCAGAGCCAGAGGTGCCACTGCAGAACCTTTTTGTGGCTCTGCAGAAAGAGGAGGAAAAAGAATCTATAACAGGTCAGTCCTCAGACCTGAATAAAGACGACAGACCAGCTCCTCATTGCATAACAACTTCTGCTACTAAGAAAAAGTGAAGGGTGATAGTGGAGGGTGACTCGCTTCAGAGAGGTCTGCCAGTTACCTGGGGCCCGCATCAGGGATGTGACAGAAAGATTGCCAGACCTTGTACAACCCACTGACTACTATCCACAGCTACTGTTTCACGTAGCACACACCCCCCCACCACCACCCCGAAAGATGTTCTTATCTTTCCCCTTTCTTATGATTACAGCATTACCTAAGACAAGTAAATCTACTGGCTACAGGAGACAAATCTACTGGCTACAGGAGACAGATCTACCTTATTCTTAGTTGTTGCCTGGTATCCATTCTTCACATTCAACATCTTGCAGTTCTATAAATTCTACTTTAGAATTTCCTCTTTCATACTATACATCAAAAGGCATGTGGGAGTCCTCAAATGGCCCATGGTCAGCTTCATTAGTATCCCTTGTAGGATGGAAAGCTCCCTCCCCAAGAGTTGTGGTTGTGCGACAGGGTGGACAGCAACTGTCACTGAAGCTGAGGCAGTCACAGTAGTGATAGGCTGACAATAGGCTGGTCCACTTGCTCATGACACCAAACACTGGGCTTCTCATGTTATGAGAATGAGCCTTGTGGCCTGAGCTCCTGAATGCGGTTCAGCAGAAATTTCAAAAGTGTCCCTGTGAGGGCAGTAAGGAGGAGATTGCAGCCCTCTGCTTTGTTTCCCATTTTGGTTGTCTGCTCTGATGCCATGCCTTCTGAGTGCCAGCCTCTGGACTCAGTTGCAATATGGGACTCGACTGATACCATGTCTCTGACTGAACCATCTGAAAGGGACTCACATGGTCATGCCTCTAACAAAGAAAGGCAAACAAATACTACACTCATGTTTTTTCCCAGGATCCTTGGGGTCCCTTCCAACCCAGACCATTCTAACATTTATAATGGTATTGCCCTGTTTCTAAGTTTATAAAGGTAATGTTCTGGAGTTTTTTAACTGTTGACATAGCTTCAGATAAACACAGGAGTACAGCTGAAAATATAGGCACTTACTACATATGTCTCCATCTTTTCAAAGGGATAGATAGCAAACACTTCTTAACTAATTCAACAAGCAGAATGGCAGGCATTTGGAAAAGGCTCCACCCAGGGTACATACACATCTACATGATGTTAGTGGGGTAGCTTGTACAGACTATAGGAATCTGTTTCTGGATTTCTTTAAAAGCATAAAATACAAAGGCCACATCAGTCAATAAACCGTGACCAACTTCAAATGTGGCTGTGCTTGTACCTAATTTTAAGCCTCTGCTGAACAAGAAGAAATCCACAGTGCAGCTCAGCATGCAGCATCGTGGGGAGCAGGAGCTTTTTCACTTTCCTATGAAATCTCAGTTCTGCCAACCTAGGAGCAAGAGGAAACAGGCCCAAGATTTGATGCAACCATGAAACAACTTTTTTTTTCTGGACTTTGTCTAACTTTCTCCCTAAGTGAGCTGTCCAGAGAAGAGGCATATAAGATCATGACCCACAGGAAGCTGTGTGGAAGAGGTTTGCATCTTGGGTAATCTGTTTTGTCCACTGGCTGGAGAAACCTGATAATGATAATGATAATTATAATTACAAGCATTCAGTATCATTCAATTACCATTACCCTTATTATTATTAACACTTGATAGAAATATTCTTTAGCCAAATGCACCTTTCTATGCCATGAGAACCTCAGCACTATTTTTTGATCAACATGTATATTACACTGAAAAAAATTCATGAAAGAAAAAAAGTCATGTACTCTATCTCTGGAGATGTGTGCAAATAGGATTATACATATCCCACTATGTATCATTGTCTCAGCAAATGAATATATCTACATGAACATGCACACTTGCACTTATACAAATAATTTGTGGACTTGCCTCCCCCCTCAACATGCATTAAGCATAATTTCCTAAATCATCTCAAATGTACATGTTTAGCATGGTTCAGTGTCTAGTTGCAAAGAGATATGGACACACATAATGGTAATATATGCACATACACATATATATATATATATATAAATTGTTTGATGTGGTGGTTTGGCCATGGCTAGAGGGTAGGGTCATTCTCCCTGGCTGTGGTGTAGAGCACATTCTTTACATCTGACCCTGCCCGGACTGGCCCAAGGGCTACTGCGTGGATGTTTTCCTGTTTGATCTATTTGAAGGCTTGTTGCTGCTCAGGGCCCCACTGGAAATCATTCTTCTTCTGGTAGAGAGGGCTGACAATGAGACTGTTGTTTGGGATATACATTCACCAAAACCCCATGATGCCTCGGAAACCTTGTGTCTCCTTGTCGTGGTTTTGCCCCAGCTGAGAGCTGAGCACCACGCAGCCACTTGTTCTTTAAAAGGGAGTGTGTGTGTGTGTGGGGGGGGGGGGGGGGTGGAGCTGAGGGAGGGGGAAAGGCAAGGAGAAGAAAACCCAAGAAACCAAAACCTCGCGGGTTGGGATAAGAACAGTTTACTGGGATAGGAGAAAGATCGATATAATAATAATGACTTTATAGCAAAATATATTAAACTGGTGATACACAATGCAGTTTCTCACTGAACCACACAAACTTAGGCCATACAGCTCAGAGCTGTACCGAAACTGGACTGTCCCATAAACTGCTGCCTGCTCGTCCCCCCACCAGCCCCCTTTTTATGCTGAGCATGACATAATTGACATTCCAGGGTGATAAGCAGCTGAGACGCCGGGCACCCACTCAGCCATAAAGTTCCTAAACATCCTCCTTTGTAATAAGTTCTGAGGCAATCTTGAAGGTTAATAACATCAGGGGAGCTGAGACAACCAGAAGGGGAATGTAGCAACGCATTTGAGAGGAATGGGTTTTGTGGCTCATCCAGATTTATTGCTGACCCCCATATAATCAGGCCTGTGTGTGTGTTTCAATAAAGGAGCTCAGCACTTGATCACATTGATCCGAGTTGAGTCTGCAAAACTTTGGCTCTGGCAAATGGTGCCCAACGTGGGGCAAAACGACCTCTCTTGTCCTCAGGATTCCAAACAGGAGTGAAAAACGACTGGAATAAGGAGAGCGATAACCCTCTTGTCGCAGGATTCTGTAGAGGATCGTATAGCAGCTGGCATAGGAGGGAGCAAGAGAGAGCCTTGAAGGCAGCAACCGGCCGAAATTCCGGCTGTCCCCAGCTGTTGTGTCCTCGCAGGAAGAAGGACGGCGTCCTCCGAGACAGGAAGTGCAGCGCTGCTAGTAATCGAATCTTGCCTATAAGGTGAGCGGTCGGGGAGGAATGGGGAATATGCCCGATAAAGAAGAAGAGGCGGTAGTGAAACTCCTCCACCATACTCTCTCTAAGAGAGGAATTAAATATGATGAAAAGTCTCTAAAGAGAACTGATAACAAGTCTTAACAGGGCATTTGATTTACCTACTTGGGAAGCTATTGGAGCTCAAATCTTTGACGAAACCTCAGTTGGGGCAAAAGAAGCTAAGTTGTTAATAACTCTCTGGAAATTAATTGAAAGGACTCTAACCGAAATGGAGGCAGAACACGCTGCTGCCGCTTCAGCCCTTGCAGCTTTAACACCAGTTCTGGGTTCTACAGAACCGATTCAAAAAGGGAAAAAAATCTACAATGAGAATGTGTTTTTTGTTTCTGGGTGCTCTTTCACCCACCACAGTTCCTATGCTAAGTAATAATGCTGTGTTATCAGAGCAAACTGATAAATCTATCAGAACTGTCCAGGAAGGGGAGGGAGTAGTGCATGTAAAGCTGCCACCACAGTCTGCACACCCCCCCCACACACTATTATACCTTTGGAAGGAAAAAATGTGGAAAAAAACATACAACTGACTGCCTTTAATATCTATTCACCCTTCTTTTACTGTTAATATACCTATACACTGTTAATATACCTATAGAAGTACTTTTTATTATCTTTTACAGAACCGGCCAGTCTGAATTCCAGTTCAGCTTTAGCCCTTCTGGCTTTCTCCCTACATGATCTCACTAAATTCCTATAATCATCCCAAGACACCTGCCCCTTCTTCCAAAGGTCATATTTTTCCTTCTTTTCCCGAATATCTGCCTGGATCCCCTTGGGGTACACCCTGGACATCCCCATCCGTTCACATCACACACCAAAAGGGTTCCACCACCCATTGCTTTTAGCATAGTTTTTAACAGTCCATTGTACCTCTCGATTTTTCTGGAGGCTGGTGCACGGTAGGGTATACGATATACCCATTCAATGCCGTATTCTTTGGCCGAGATATCTATGAGATTATTCCAGAAATGGGTTCCATTATCTGACTGAATTCTTTCTGGAGTGCCATGTCACCAGAGGACTTGCTTCTCAAGACCCAGAATGGTGTTCCAGGCAGTGTCATGGGACACAGGTTGTTTCTAGCCAGCTGGTGGTTGCTTCTACCATTGTAAGCACATACCACTTGCCTTGGTGTGTCTGCGGGAGAGTTATGTAATCGATCTGCCAGGCCTCTCCCTATTTGTATTTCAGCCATCGTCCTCTGCGGGGGGAGGGAATCCGGCCCAGGGAGGAAAATCATCGCAGAGAAGCCAGCAGTCGACTCAGTCAGGGTGGTGAAGCAAACTCCGCCTTTAATGCTGATTCACCCTCTTTTATACCATCACTAATTATGCCTACAAGTCAATTTCTCATTGGCTAAGCTCCAAAGGTTACATAAACATAGCTCTTCTTCCTCTTCCTCTTGGGTTTCAGTTCCTCTGAGTTGTTTGTTTCCTGTGCACACATTTTGCCAAGTCATGCTGACAAGCCACTACCAACAGGCCTACTCCATAACTATATATTCGTGACCCTCAGAGCCTGGCTTGTACAACATATCCTGGGGGTTGTGCCCCCTTTTCTTTAGCTGTTCTTCAACAGTCCTCCATACCACAGAGGCTTTAACCGCTTGGCTTGCTTGATTGAGGCATATGTTTCACATTCATGGATGACCTGTGAGATAGTGTCCATGGTCAAATCCACCCCTTGATCATGAGCCCGACTAGAAAGGCTAAAGCCCGCTTGGAGATGAAACTGGCAAGGGATATAAAGGATAATAAAAAGAGTTTTTTCAGATACGTGAATACTAAGAGGATGATCAGGGATAATGTAGGTCCCTTGATGAATGAGGTGGGTGTCCTGGTATCGGGTGATGATGAGAAGGTGGAAATACTGACTGCCTTCTTTGCCTCAGTCTTCACTCCAAAGGCCCCTCGGGAACCGCAGATCCTGGATGAAAGTAGGAGTGTTTGGGGAATGAAGAGCTTTCCTCTAGTTGAGGTAGGGGTGGTCCAGGAGCGGCTCAAAGGGATTAATGCAAACAAATCCATGGGCCCGGATGGGATACATCCACGTGTGCTGAGGGAGCTGGCGGAAGTGATTGCGGAGCTGCTTGCTATCATCTTCGAGAGCTCGCGGAGAACAGTAGAAGTACCTGAGGATTGGAGGATAGCCAATATCACTCCAGTCTTCAAAAAGGGCAAGAAGGAGGACCCTAACAATTATAGGCCAGTCAGCCTCACTTCTGTCCCTGGAAAGGTGATGGAACAGCTTGTTCTGGATGCCATCACCAAGCAACTGGAAGAGAAGAAGGTCATGAGGAGTAGTCAGCATGGAATCACCAAGGGGAGATCGTGCTCAACCAATCTCATAGCCTTCTATGATCTCATCACCGGCTGGGTGGATGGAGGGAGAGCAGTGGATGTCATCTACCTTGACTTCAGCAAGGCTTTCGATACTGTCTCCCATGACATCCTGATAGAAAAGCTAAGAGATCATGGGATTGATGAGTGGACAGTGAGGTGGGTTGAGAACTGGCTGTCGGACCGGGCTCAGAGGGTCGTGATCAGTGGAACAAGATCTGACTGGAGGCCTGTGACTAGCGGTGTTCCCCAGGGCTCGGTGTTGGGTCCAGTCCTGTTTAATATCTTCATCGACGACCTTGATGAGGGAATAGCATCCACCCTCAGCAAGTACGCTGATGATACAAAGCTGGGAGGGGTGGCTGACACGCAGGAACACTGCGCTGACATCCAGCGAGACCTGGACAGGCTGGAAAGCTGGGCAGGGAGAAACCTAATGAAATTCAACAAAAGCAAGTGTAAAGTCTTGCACCTGGGAAGGAATAACCGCTTGAATCAGTACAGGCTGGGGTATGACCTGCTGGAGAAGAGCTCTGTGGAGAAGGACCTGGGGGTCCTGGTTGATGACAAGTTGGCTATGAGCCAGCAGTGTGCCCTGGTGGCTAAGAGGGCCAATGGGATCCTGGGCTGCATCAGGAGGAGTGTGGCCAGCAGGTCGAAGGAGGTGATCCTCCCCCTCTACTCTGCCCTGGTCAGGCCCCACCTGGAGTATTGTGTCCAGTTCTGGGCTCCCTGGTATAAAAAAGACAGGGATCTCCTGGAGAGAGTCCAGAGGAGGGCTACGAAGATGATTAAGGGCCTGGAACATCTCCCGTATGAGGAAAGGCTGAGTGAGCTGGGGTTGTTCAGCCTGGAGAAAAGAAGACTGAGGGGGGACCTAATTAATGTTTATAAATATCTTAAGTATGGGATGCAGGGGGAATTGGCCAACCCCTTTTCAGTGGTCTGTGGAGATAGGACAAGGGGCAATGGCTGTAAACTGGAGCACAGGAAGTTCCGCACCAACATGCGGAAGAACTTTTACACAGTGAGGGCGACAGAGCACTGGAATAGGCTGCCCAGGGAGGTGGTGGAGTCTCCTTCTCTGGAGATATTCAAGACTCGTCTGGACGCCTATCTGTGCAATATGAGCTAGGGAGCCTGCTTTGGCAGGGGGATTGGACCCGATGATCTCTCGAGGTCCCTTCCAACTCCTACAATTCTGTGATTCTGTGATTCTGTGATATGGCACCCCTTCCTTGATGGCCTGAGGTGTCGTGGGCCCAGCGAGCTATAAATAATTCACCCTTACGTTGCCAATCGAGGTCTACTTGAGCCACCTCAATCTTAGCAACCTGATCTACCTGCTGGTTGTTATGATGTTCTTCAGTGGCTCGACTCTTGGGTATGTGGGCATCTACATGACGTACTTTTACAGTTAGGTTCTCTAACTGGGAAGAGATGTCTTGCCACATCGGAGCAGCCCAGATGGGTTTTCCTCTGCGCTGCCAGTTGCTCTGCTTCCATTGCTGCAACCACCCCCACAGGGCATTGGCCACCATCCAGGAGTCAGTATAGAGGTACAATTTCAGCCATTTTTCTCATTTGGCAATGTTTAAGGCCAGCTGGATGGCTTTTACCTCTGTAAACTGACTGGATTCACCTTCTTCAGTGGCTTCTGCGACTTGTCTTGTAGGGCTTGTAGCAGCCTTCCACCTCCGATGTTTGCCAGCAATGCAACAGGACCCATCGGTGAACAGGGAATACTTTTTCTCATTTTATGGCAGTTCATTATACAGAGGGGCCTCTTCAGCACGCGTCACCTCCTCCTCCAGTGATATTCCAAAATCTTTGCCTTCTGGCATGTCTGTGATGACTTCCAGGATACCTGGACGATTTGGGTTTCCTATTCAAGCCCGCTGCGTGATAAGTGCAACCCATTTGCTCCACGTGGCAGCAGTGGCATGATGCATGGAAGGGGCCTTCCCTTTGAATATCCAGCCCAGCACCGGCAGTCGAGGTGCCAGGAGGAGCTGGGCTTCAGTCCCAATCACTTCTGAAGTGGCTCGAACCCCTTCAAATGCGGCCAGTATTTCCTTTTCTGTTGGTGTATAACGGGCCTCGGATCCCCTGAAACCCTGACTCCAAAACCCCAGCGGTCGACCTCGAGTCTCCCCTGGTGTTTTCTGCCAGAGACTCCAGGTGGGGCCATTCTCCCCAGCTGCGGTGTAGAGCACGTTTTTTACACCTGGCCCTGTCCGGAACGGCTCAAGTGCTACTGCGTGGACTATCTCCTGTTTGATCTGTTCAAAAGCTTGTCATTGCTCGGGACCCGCATTGGAAATTGTTCTTCTTCCAGGTTACGTGATAGAGCAGGCTAACAATGAGACTGTAGTTGGGGATATGCATTCGCCAGAAACCCACAGTGCCTAAGAAAGCTTGTGTCTCCTTTTTGTTGGTTGGAGGAGACATCGCTGCTATTTTATTAATAACATCCATGGGGATCTGATGACACCCATCTTGCCATTTTATTCCTAAAAACTGGATTTCTTGAGCAGGTCCCTTGACCTTACTTTGTTTGATGGCAAAACCAGCTTTCAGCAGAATCTGGATTATTTTCTTTCCTTTCTCTAAAACTTCATCTGCAGTGTTGCCCCATACAATGATGTCATCAATGTACTGCAGGTGCTCTGTGGCTTCACCCTGTTCTAATGCAGACTGCTTCAGTACATGGCAGATGATGAGGCTATGTTTCCACCCCTGGGGCAGTTGATTCCAGGTGTATTGGATTTCCTTCCAAGTGAAGGCAAACTGTGGCCTGCACTCCACCACCAAAGGAATTGAGAAAAAAGCATTTGCGATGTCGATCATGCCATACCACTTGGCTGCTTTTGACTCCAGTTTATATTGGAGTTCTAACATGTCTGGCACTGCAGCACTCATAGGCTGCATGACTTCATTCAGGCCACGATGTCAGCCTCCACTATCCATTGGACTTCTTCACTGGCCAGATTGGACTATTGAAGGGTGAGTGGGTTCTACCAATCACTCCCTGACTCTCCAGCTGATGGATTAGTTTCTGAATGGGAATCAGGGAGTCTCTGTTGGTGCCATCTTGTCACCTGTGCACCGTCATGGTAGCAATTGGTACCCGCTGTTCCTCAACCTTTAGCACTCCCACAACAGAAGGGTCTTCTGACAGTCCAGGCAGAAGGGACAGTTGTTCAGTTTCCTCTGTCTCTAAGCAGCTATCCCAAAAGCCCAACAGTACCCTTTTAGGTCTTTGAAGTAGTCAAAAAGTCTAAGTCTATGCCCAGGATGGACGGAGCCTCTGGGCCAGTCACAATGGGGTGCTTTTCCCAGTCATTCCCAGTTAGACTCAATTCAGCTTCCAGTAGTGTCAACTGCTGGGATCCCCCTGTTATTCCAGAAATATAGATGGTCTCTGACCCTTCATAGTTCGATGGTATTAAAGTATACTGGGCACTGGTGTCTACTAATGCTTGGTACTTCTGCGGATCTGATGTGCCAGGCCATCGGATCCACAGAGTCCAATAGATCCGATTATCCCTTTCCTCCACCTGGCTGGAAGCAGGGCCCCTCTAATCTTTCTCATTGCATTTGCTGTTTACTTCTTGCAAGGAAGACTTAGAGGTCCCTTCAAGAGGATCACAGGTACTATTATAATCACACGGTCTGGTGGGCTGTCTATGGAAACTGGCATTTTTCTTGGAGGAATCTCTTTTTGTATCTCTTTTTTCTTGCAGCTTGTTGACATGGGTTTGGAGGGTTGAGGTGGGTTTCCCGTCCCATTTCCTCATGTTTTAACCACGGTCACGCAGATAGAACCACAGGATGCCTTGTGGGCTGTACTTTTTATTAGCTCTTTCTGTAACAGAGGAACGCCTACTTCTGATAGCTGAAATTGTGGTGTGCAGAGGTGGGCAGTAGGACAAATTTTCCTTAAGTTGATGGACCTTCTGTGACAGCTCCTCCACAGCTGAGGTGAGGGAGGAAGAGAGGCTTTCTTCAAATAGACAGAGTCGGCCAGCAACCTTGTCTGCTGTTGGTGCTTCTTCCTTTCCCTAGTCTATTATGGCCAGTGAGTTGGCATATAATGCCAGTGCACTCCACAGAGGCGTACACAACATGGGTCGGGAACACAGGACTTCATCAGGATCGTAGTATACCACGAGGTCGACTGCTCGGAACCGGCACAGCCAGAGCTGAAGCAACAGATCGTGAACTGCAAGAGCGTTTGGAGAGATTGCTCTGCCAGGAGAACCCGCTGTGAAAGCAGAGAGACCCGGCAGTACGCGGTAGCTCTATCGCGAGAGAGGCTGACGTGGCGTAGGCGTTACCAGGGCAACGGCAGCGCCAGCACCGCCCATCACCTTGAAAAAGCCTCAGGGAGGGTAGGGACACGTCGCTGCCCACCTGACACAGAGAGGGGAGGTCAGCGCGTGCGCAGTGCTGACCCTGTAGCTTGTGCGGCCGGACAGGTAAGTTCTGTCTCTCATTACCCAGGGAACTGTCTCATCTACTGACAGTCTCTGAGACCACAGATTACCATGGCCTCCACCAGGCAGAGGGCTCGCCCCGTAAAGAGTGTGGCGACCCAGACCGAAGGCCTGCCCAGGAGCGTGGTCTCCATCAGAGGGATTGCCCCATAAAGAGCATGGCGACCCAGACCAACGGCATGCCCAGGAGTGAGGCTGTGCAAGTCTCTGGCTGCAAGGAGTGCCTGAGCCTGCTCCTGCTGGCAGATGATGGCGGCAATTCAACCTGTATGAGGTGTGAGCAGGTGGAAGATCTGCTTAGCATGGGGGCAGAGCTCAAAAGAAGCAGTGGAG
The DNA here is from genome assembly GCA_020800305.1 of Porphyrio hochstetteri. Lineage (NCBI taxonomy): Eukaryota > Metazoa > Chordata > Aves > Gruiformes > Rallidae > Porphyrio > Porphyrio hochstetteri. The sequence continues at coordinate 1,120,205 of JAJHSY010000137.1, read as the reverse complement.
AGACTGAGAAGCATTAGGGAGTGTGAGAGGGAGATTGATTGGTGGAGCAACTCGCTGGCATGCCAGAAGGAAAGTCACCAGGGAAATTTTCCCAAAAAAATGATGGATCCCCAGCCCTATCAGGCAGAACGGGGAGAAGTGGGAGACCAGAAAGACGGAGAGGGTTGGAAGATAGTCCCAGATCGGTGCCATGGGAAAACCTCCTCCCTGCCTACCTTGGTTCCCCAGGTCCCTCTAAGCAATAGGTTTGAGGTGCTGGGAGCTGAAGAGGAGGCAAATGGGAAGGTGGGGGACAATCCCCCTAATAGGAGGCTAAGAGTGAGGAAGTCAACTCCACGCCTCAAGATTGCCTCTACTAGGAAAGACAGAAAGGTGATTTTGGTTGGGGATTCCCTTCTCAAGGGAACAGAGGGCCCCATATGCAGACCAGACCCTACCCGTAGGGAAGTGTGCTGCCTCCCTGGGGTGTCGGATCAAGGACTAGAAAACTCCTGGATCTGTTTCATCGCTCTGATTACTACCCACTACTCATAGTTCAGGCAGACAGTGATGAAATCTCTCAAAGAAGTCTGAGAAGTATCAAAAGAGACTTCAAGGGTTTAGGGAGGCTGATTGAGGGAGGGGGAGCGCTAGTGGTGTTTTCCTCCATCCCATTTGGGGCAGCGAAGAACACGAAATGGGCCAAGAAAGCAGAGGTGTTGAATAGGTGGCTGAGGGGCTGGTGCTGCCTCAGGAACTTGAGGTTTTTCAATCACGGGGCAGTTTACTCAGCACCTGGCCTGATAGCAGCGGACGGGTGCCACCTGTCTCCAAGAGGGACAAGAATTCTAGCTCAAGAGCTGGTAGGCCTCGTTGACAGGACTTTAAACTAGTTAGGAAGGGGGAAGAGGATATAGTGAGTCTTGCTAGGGTAGAGCAAGTAGCCTCTAGCTTTTTACTAGATGCGAAGGGTGAAGAGGGAGAAATTCAACGAGATAGAGAATGGATTGGGGATGCTGAAATCCTACAAGATTGTAGGGAAATACCTCTAAAGTGTCCCATAGGAACTTCTGGGGACTCCTCAGAGGAGGTAGTATTGCTGACCCCCCTTCCAGAACCTTTTAATGTCCCTCTAGGAGGCAGTGGGGGAAAACTTCAGATTCCTCCCAGAGGGTTGAGGGAGGGCTCCTCAAAAAAGGTAGTGAGCCAGAAAGCCCAGCTGAAGTGTCTTTACATGAATGCACGCAGCATGGGTAATAAGCAGGAGGAATTGGAAACCGTGGTGTCACTGGAAAATTATGATCTAGTTGCAATCACGGAAACATGGTGGGATGATTCCCACAACTGGAATACCCCTGTAGAAGGGTATCATCTTTTTAGAAGGGATAGGCTAGGTAGGAAGGGTGGGGGAGTTGCCCTCTATGTTAAAAAGTGGATAAACTGTGAGGAGCTCTCTCTGAGAAGTGGCCAGGAGCAGGTTGAGAGCCTGTGGGTCAGAATTAGGGATGGGACTAATAAAGAGCAGCTGGTAATAGGGGTCTACTACAGGCCACCTGATCAAAGAGAGACTACTGATGAGGCTTTCCTCCTTCAGCTGCAGGAGGCATTGCGGTCACAGGCACTCATCCTGATGGGGGACTTTAACCACCCAGATATCTGCTGGGAAAACCACACAGCGAGCTGCAAGAGGTCCAGGAGACTCCTGGAGTCTATAGATGACAACTTTCTGGTTCAGGTATTGGACAGACTGACCAGAGGTGATGCATTGCTGGACCTGGTGCTCACCAATGTGGGGGAGATCATTAAAGGTGTTAAGATTGGAGACAGCCTGGGCTGCAGTGACCATGCCCTAGTTGAGTTTGCGATCTCAAGGAATGTGGGCCTGGCAAAGAGTGGGATCAGGACCCTGAACTTTAGGAGGGCAAACTTTAGGCTGTTTAAGGACTTGTTGGCCAGACCTCTTGGGAGGTAGTCCTTAGAGACAGAAATGTTGAGGAAAGTTAGCTACTCTTTAAGGATGCCTTTCTGAGAGCTCAAGGGCTCTCTGTCCCTCTGAATAAAAAGTGGACAGGAGGGGCAGGAGGCCAGCATGGCTAGGCAAGGACCTGCTGGCCAAACTGAGGGAAAAGAAAGGCAAATACAAGCTCTGGAAACAGGAGTGTGTAGCCTGGAAAGAATACAGGGATGCTGTTTGGACTTGAAGAGATGGGATCAGGAAAGCCAAGGCTCAGATGGAACTGAACTTGGCGAGGGATGTTAAAAACAACAAGAAGGGATTTTACAGGTACATTGGCCAGAAGAGACAGGCCAAAGAGAGCGTACCCCCCTTGGTAAATGAGAAAGGAGAATTGGCTGCAACTGATGAGGAGGAGAAGGCTGAGGTACTGAACGAGTTCTTTGCCTCGGTCTTCTCTGGCAGCCAGGATTCTCATAATTCTCAAGTCCCAGAACCTTGCATCCCTGGACCTCTAGGTGGGAACTGGGGGAGTAAATCCCCACCACCACCACTGTAAGGGCATAGAAAGTCTGAGACTGCCTCATGAGACTGAATGTCTACAAGTCTATGGGGCCAGATGACATGCATCCCAGGGTCCTGAAGGAGATGGCTGATGTGGTTGCCGAGCCGCTCTCCATCATATTTGCAAAGTCGTGGCTGTCAGGAGAGGTCCCTGGGGACTGGAAAAAATGTCACGTCACTCCCATTTATAAGAAAGGGAGCAAGGAAGACCCAGGGAATTACAGGCCGGTGAGCCTCACCTCTGTGCCTGGGAAGATCATGGAACAGAACCTGCTGGATGACATGAGGGATGAGCGTGTGATCCGGGACAGCCAGCACGGCTTCACCAAGGGAAGGTCGTGCCTTACCAATCTGGTGACCTTCTATGATGGAGTGACAGCATCGGTAGATAAAGGGAAGGCAACCGATGTCATTTACCTGGACTTGTGCAAGGCCTTTGACACAGTCCCCCATCACATCCTTATCTCTGAAGTGGAGAGATGTGGATTTGATGGGTGGACCATCCAGTGGATAAGAAACTGGTTGACAGAACGTAGACAAAGGGTGGTGGTCAATGGGTCTGTGTCCAGGTGGAGGCTGGTGACAAGCGTTGTCCCCCAGGGGTCTGTCTTCGGACCAGTTCTCTTTAACATCTTTATCAATGAAATTGATGATGGAATTGAGTGCACCCTCAGCAAGTTTGCGGATGACACCAAGCTGAGTGGTGTGTTTGACAGGTTGGAAAGGTGGGCCCGGGTGAAGCTAATGAGGTTCAACACTGCGAAGTGTAAGGTGTTGCACACTTTTGGCACACTGGAAGGAATTGCAAAGTGATTTTTGTAAAAATCAGCTCATTGAATATTGTAATCATGAGTTCATGTGGAGAGGGCTGTGTATTCTACCAGTTATCGGGTTGCTTCCTACTCTGCTCACCCAAAGGCTTAGGCTACAGCCCCAACCGTCACCCCAGCTAGCTGTTGGCTGTGCAAGCCTACCCAGCAGCTTCAGGTCTCCAGGAAATAAGAAGAGCTTATTAGGCAGTACTTTGAGATTGTTTGAAGCATAGTGGTAGAGACCAGACAAGGGCTGTACTCTGCAGCAGCTGGGAACCCATCTATCTAGCCTGGCTAGCCTGGGATGAGTGGAGGCAGTCACCCAGACAGAACTTCCTATCAAGGAAGCTGCTGTTCAGGTAGAGGGCTGTAAAGTCTGTACCCCACACTCCTGGGTGGAGGAGGGTGCAAGCTCTACTTGTGCAAGGTGTGCTCTGGGGGAGTTGTTAGGAACAGTTGATTATATTTGATTTTAGCGAACCATAATAGTAAGAATGTACTGTACACTAGAACTTTTAGGAACAAAACACTGTGTCTTTATCACTATGAAGAATCTCTACGGACCTTGGATTAAAACAATGGGTACCAGTCACGGACCTTGAGTTGAAACAATAAGTATATGAAGAAACTGCAGTTATGAAATAACAGCTGGAGTCGAAGTGACCTTGCGCAGTGAGGAAGACTATCGACGACCACCAGAGGACCCCCGCTCAACAGAACTACGCATGCGCAAGGGACATTAACATATGATAATGATTTCCAGGAAATAACACGAATATGCTAATCAATACCCTCCCCCCATTGTATTTAAAATAATCAGCATAGCTAACCAATCATTTTTATAGAATAAGAATATAGATAAAGTGAAGCAATCAAAAGCCAATCATTGTAAAGTTTAAGCTAAGAAGCGAGCATTTTGCGCAATAATCTTTGTTAAAAATTGTATAAATATGCTCTGCTTTGTACCTTTGGGTGAACACGTCTTTGGAGGAGCTATGCCCCGTGTTCCCCAGCGCTGGAATAAAGAAGTGCCTGCTTATCTGCTCTGCGTAGATAAGTTCTTCGCGATTGCGACCACTAACAGTTTTGGCGACCCAGATGGGACCTTGCGAGTGAGACTGGATGGGATCGAGTGCTGATCGAACTCCAGCCGGCACCGAGGGATTCTCTGGGAGAGACATCGCCTTCGACCCTTACAGCTCCTCGCAACGTTCCCTGGAGAGGTAAGGCACTTCTTAAAAATTGGGGAGCCTGCCTGGTGAACTAGCCTGTAAGTCGCAGCTCATCGAGCTCCGCTTGGTTGGGCCCAGGTGAGGCTAAAAGGTACTGGGGTCTGCCTGGTGAATTGGCCTGTAATTCGCAGCTCATCGAGCTCTGCTTGGTTGGGCCCAGGTGAGACCAGGAAGCCTGCCAGTTAGACGGAGCTAAAGTTCCGCGTGGTTGGGCAGGGAATTCCCGGGTGTGGAAGCCTAGGCGCCGCCCGTAAGGCGAATGCGAAAGCGATCGCAGGGTTGGCAACAGTGGAAAAGGTAAAAGGTAAAAAGGTATAAAAAGCGGGCCCGCATAAAGGAAATAAGGGACCTTACTGGTAAAGGTTTAAGTTCTAAGTATATAGAACTAAGGTATTGGTTAAATGGCGTATTGAATTCTGTGCTTTGTGTTTGAGAAATTGTATGTTGAAGTTGAGTGAATGAGACGTGCACAAAGTGAGTGTGGAAGCGTGAAACTTTGATCTGTGGTGAGACGTGAAGCAAAAGAAAGAAACAATTGCTGAAATTATACTTAAGTATTTGATGTGAAGTATAATTGGACATCACTCAGGAGTTAAGCTCAGCCGCCCCCAGCCGCCCAGTGTAATCTGAGGTTGGCTGGAACGCAAGGGGGTTTAACTCCTGCCAAAATTCATAATTGGCAAATACAAAAGGCAAGCAACCACATTCATTTGCAATGGCACTAAAATTTTCAAAACTGTTTTGGGGGAGGCAAGGTCCAGTACCAAGGGCTTCTCCCTTAGGCTGCCTTTTGGCACACTGGAAGGAATTGCAAAGTGATTTTTGTAAAAATCAGCTCATTGAATATTGTAATCATGAGTGGCCACTGTATAACCTGGATAGTGAAGAAAAGTGGCCTTTGAATGGAACATTGAACTATGATACTATTTTGCAGTTAATGTTGTTTTCTAAGAGGAAAGGAAAATGGGATGAGGTCCCATATGTAGATTTATTCTTCTATTTAAGAGAGAAACCAGAGTGGCAAGAGGAATGTAAATCGAATAACCAAGAAATGTCCCTTATGATAAAAGACAAAAAGGTTCAAGAACGTTGCCCTGCATGTATCTCCACCAAAAGGTGTTATAAGCATTTGGTATTAAAAGTGAAAGGACATACTGACATAGGTCCAGAATTAGATATTGCTCCAACTGCCCCGGCAGTTCCTGCTGTTCTGATCTATCCTCCTATTCCTATACCCTCTCCGGAACACAGACCCGATTCTGGCACTAATCATCCAATGAGGCCAGCAGTGCCAGAACCTGAAATAAGGGAATCTCAACCTGGCCCCCGTCCAGATAGTAGTGGATTAGAAGAGGAGGAAGGAGAATCTGAATTGGAACTTTCTCCACCAGTATCCAGAAGGACACGGCAGCGTACCCATATAATAACCCCCTTAAGGTCAAAAACAGGGAAACGAGTAATAGCCCCCTTGAGACAAGGAGTTCGGCAAAATGGGCCAGACTATGTAAAAATACCCTTTACTCCTTCTGATTTGGTTATATGGAAGGAATCAGCTGGTCCCTATAGGGAGGATCCTGGTAAGGTTGCAAGAATTATGGGAATTATTAAAACACAAAACCCGGATTGGGATGATATATAAGTGATTTTGGACACCCTTATGCATTCCACAGAAAAACGGATGGTTTTGAGAACTGCAAGAATGCGAGCAGAGGAGGTCTTTTAAGGGGAGGAATGCGAGGGGGAAAAGGGGGAAGAGGGGGAATAAGTGGTAAAACCCCTCTAGGAATAAATCAATGTGCTTTTTGTAAAGAAGAAGGGCACTGGAAAAAAGAATGTCCAAAAAGAACAGCTGGTCAACAGGCAACAGCAAATGTGATGGTTCTGGGGGAATACACAAATTGACTAGAACCGGAGGCAAACCCAGCTGAGCCTCTGGTTCCAATAAAGCTGGGAGAAAAAGAGGTCACATTTTTGGTGGATACAGGAGCAACGTTCTCAGTATTAAATGAGCAAAAAAGGGAAAATAGGAACTAAAACAGCAAACATTGTGGGAGCCACAGGGAAAGAGGAAAACCAGCCATTCTTACAACCCTTGAATTTGCCATTCGGAAGCAAAATTATAGCACATGAATTTTTGTACGTTCCAGAATGTCCAATACCCTTAATGGGAAGGGATCTATTATCTAAATTGAATGCACAAATTGTTTTTGAAGATGGAGAATTATTGTTAAAGATACCTGAATCAAAAACAGGTGACATTTTAATGTTGAAGGAAAAACCAAAGGTACAAGAAATCCCCCCAGAAGTTAGCTACGCAGTGGTCCCTATGGTGTGGGAAACCGATATCCCAGGAAAATCTAAATTAGCACAGCCAGTAAAAATCAAATTGAAGGAAAGTGCAAAACCAGTTAGAATTAAACAATACCCAATTAAACCTGAGGCTAAACAGGGAATTAAAAAGTTGATTGATAAATTTTTGGAATATAAGATCTTAGAAGAGTGTGAATCAGAATATAACACGCTTATTTTTCCAGTACGAAAGCCAAATGGTGAGTATAGATTGGTACAGGACTTAAGAGCCGTAAACCAAATTGTGAAAGACACACACCCAGTAGTGGCAAATCCTTACACATTGTTGACTGCTCTGAAAGAAAGTTATCACTGGTTTACAGTGCTTGATTTAAAAGATGCTTTCTTTTGCATACCCCTGGAAAAGGAAAGTTGTAAATTATTTGCTTTTGAGTGGGAAAGTCCACAAACAGGGCACAAGGTACAGCTGACATGGACACGGCTACTCCAAAGGTTTAAAAACAGTCCGACCATCTTTGGCATCCAGTTAGCAAAGGAATTGGAGATCTGCACAAACGAGAAGACAGTGACTCCACGACCAGAACATTTGCTCTTGCAATATGTGGATGATATTCTAATAGATACTGAAGAAAAATCGGCTTGTATACAGGTAACCATTGAACTTTTAAACTTTTTGGGACTTAATGGATACAAGGTATCCAAGGAGAAAGCTCAAATAGCAAACCAAACTGTAATTTACATGGGTTTTGAAATTTCACAAGGACAACGGAGGCTGGGGACAGACCGAAAAGAGGCAATTTGTGCTATTCCAGAGCCTCAAAGCGTACATGAACTGAGAGCATTTCTGGGAATGACAGGATGGTGTCGGCTTTGGATCATGGATTATGGTCTAATAGCCAAACCATTGTATGAAGCCCAGAAGACTATCTCTCTTATATGGAGTAAACGACAACGAGAGGCTTTTAAAAAAACTTAAACTAGCCTTGATGACAGCACCACCCTTGGGATTACCATGCTAAAGACTTCCACTTATTTGTCCATGAACGACAACATATTGCTTTGGCGGTCCTAACCCAGAGAATGGGAAGCTGGAAACGACCAGTGGGATATTTTTCCAAACAATTGGACTCAGTAAGCAAAGGATGGCCTTCTTGCGTGAGAGCAGTAGCAGCAACAGTAATATTGATACAAGAAGCTACAAAACTTACTTTGGGAAAAACAATTACAGTCTACGTCCCACATATGGTGGCTACAGTGTTGGAACAAAAAGGGGGACATTGGTTATCTCCTAGCAGGAAGATGAAATACCAGGTAATTCTTAGCGAACAAGATGATGTAATCCTGAAAACAACTAACCTTGTGAATCCTGCAGTTCTCTTAAGGTCTTCGCAGGAGGAAGAACAACTCGGAAATGACTGCATCGTGACCACTGAACTTATATATTCCAGCCGAGAGGACCTGAAGGACATTCCCCTTGAGAATCCTGAATGGGAGCTGTTTACTGATGGCAGCAGTTTGGTTCAGAATGGAGTTCGCTATACCAGATATGCGGTAACAACCGAACACGGTAATAAGAAGCAAAAGCATCACCCAATACAACTTCTGCACAGAAAGCAGAACTGACAGCATTGACAGAGGTATTGGAATTAAGTAAAGGAAAGAGAGTAAATATATGGACAGACTCAAAATATGAAGAAGAATACGAAGAATATGTAGAATACGAAGAAGAAGAAGTAGAATAATAATAATAAGAAGAAGAAGAATTCGAAGAATACGAAGAATAATACGAAGAATACGATAAATAATACGAAGAAGAATACGAAGAATACGAAGAAGAATACGTAGAAGAAGAACAAGAATACAAAGAATACGAAGAAGAAGAAGAAGAAGAAAAAAAAGAAGAAGAAGAAGAAGAAGAAGGAGAAGAAGAAGAAGAAGAAGGAGAACAAGAAGAAGAAGAAAAAGAAGAAGAAGAAGAAGAATACAGAGAAAAAGACAAAGAAGAAGAAGAATAATACGAAGAAGATGAAGAATACGAAGAAGATGAATATGAAGAAGAAGAAGTATACGAAGAAAAATACGAAGAATACAAAGAATACAAATAAAAATACGAAGAAGAATACGAAGAAGAATACGTAGAAGAATACGAAGAAGAAGAATACTAAGAAGAATACAAAAAAAAAAATACTAAGAAGAGAAGAATACGAAGAAGAAGAATACGAAGAAGAATACGAAGAATACAGAGAATACGAAGAATATGAAGAATACAGAATAATACAAAGAAGAATACGAAGAAGAAGAAGAATATGAAGAAGAAGAAGAAGAATACAAAGAAGAATACCAAAAAGAAAAAGAATACGAACAAGAATACGAAAAAGACGAATACGAAGAAGAAGATGAAGAATACGAAGAAAAAGAATATGAAGAAGAATACGAAGAAGAATGCGTAGAAGAATACGAAGAAGAAGAAGAATACAAAGAAGAATACAAAAAAAAAGAATACTAAGAAGAAGAGAAGAATACGAAGAAGAAGAATACGAAGAAGAATACGAAGAAGAATACGTAGAAGAATACAAAGAAGAAGAAGAATACAAAGAAGAATACGAAAAAGAAAAAGAATAGGAAGGAGAATAAGAATACGAAGAAGAAGAAAACTAAGAAGAAGAAGAATACAAAGAAGAAGAATACGAAGAAGAAAAAGAATAATAATAATAAGAAGAAGAAGAAGATAAAGAAAAATACGAAGAAGAAGAAAACTAAGAAGAAGAATAGGCAGAAGAATATGAGGAAGAATACAAAGAAGAAAAAGAAGAATACAAAAAAGAATATGAAAAAGAAAAAGAATACGAAGAAGAATACAAAGAAGAATACGAAGAAGAATACAAAGAAGAAGAAGAATACTACTAAGAAGAATAAAACGAAGACGAAGAATACGAAAGAGAATACGAAGAAGAAGAAGAATACAAAGAAGAATACGAAGAAGAATACAAAGAAGAAGAAGAATACTACTAAGAAGAATAAAACGAAGACGAAGAATACGAAAGAGAATACGAAGAAGAAGAAGAATACAAAGAAGAATACGAAGAAGAATACGAAGAAGAATACGAAGAATACGAAGAATACGAATACGAAGAAGAATACGAAGTATAAGAATATGAAGAAGAGTACGAAGAAGAAGAAGAAGAAGAAGAATACGAAGAGTACGAAGAAGAAGAAGAAGAATATGAAGAATACGAAGAAGAATATGAAGTAGAATACGAAGAAGAATACTAAGAAGAATACGAAGAAGAATATGAAGAATACGAAGAAGAAGAATATGAAGTAGAATATGAAGTAGAATACGAAGAAGAATACTAAGAAGAATACGAAGAATACGAAGAATACGAAGAATACGAAGAAGAATATGAAGAAGAAGAAGAAGAAGAAGAATACGAAGAAGAAGAAGAATATGAAGAAGTAGAAGAAGAATACGAAGAATACGAAGAAGAATATGAAGAGGAAGAAGAATACGAAGAAGAAGAAGAAGAATACGAAGAAGAATATGAAGAGGAAGAAGAATACGAAGAAGAAGAAGAAGAATACGAAGAAGAAGAAGAAGAATACAAAGAATACGAAGAAGAAGAAGAATATGAAGAAGAAGAAGAAGAAGAATACGAAGAAAAAGAATACGAAGAATACGAAGAATACGAACAAGAATACGAAGAAGAAGAAGAATAGGAAGAAGAAGAAGAATACGAAGAAGAAGAATACGAAGAAGAAGAATACGAAGAAGAAGAGGAAGAAGAAGATGAAGAAGAGGAAGAAGAAGAATGCGAAGAAGAATGCGAAGAAGAATGCGAAGAAGAATGCGAAGAAGAATACGAAGAAGAAGAGGAATAAGAAGAAGAAGAAGAAGAATACAATGAAGAATACGAAGAAGAATACGAACAAGAAGAGGAAGAAGAAGAATGCGAAGAGGAATACGAAGAAGAAGAATAATAAAAAGAAGAACACAGAGAAGAAGAAGAATATGAAGAAGAAGTAGAATACGAAGAAGAAGAAGAGGAAGTATAAGAAGAAGAAGAATACGAAGAAGAAGATTACGAAGAATTCGAAGAATACGAAGAGGAAGAAGAAGAATACGAAGAAGAAGAAGAATACGAAGAAGAGGAACAATACGAAGAAGAAGAATACGAAGAATACGAGGAAGAAGAAGAAGATGAAGAAGAATATGAAGAATACGAAGAATACGAAGACGAATACGAAGAAGAATACGAAGAAGAAGATGAAGAAGAAGAATACAAAGAAGAAGAAGAAGAAGAAGAAGAAGAAGAAGGAGGAGGAGGAGAATAGGAAGAAGACAAAGAGGAAGAAGAGGAAGAAGAGGAAGAAGTGAAAGAAGAGGAAGAAAAGGAAGAAGAGGAAGAAGGTGAAGAAGAAGTCAGTGAAGAAGGAGAGGAAGAAGAATGAGGAGAAGAAGAAGGAGAAGAAGGAGGAGAAGGAGTAGAAGGAGAAGAAGAAGAAGAAGGAGGAGGAGAAGAATAATAGGAGGAGTAGAGGAAGAACAAGAAGGAGGAGGAGGAGGAGAAGATGAAGGAGGAGGAGGAGAAAGAGAAGGAGATTAAGGAGAAGAAGGAGAAGGAGTTGGAGAAGGAGAAGGAGAAGGAGAAGGGGAAGGGGAAGGAGAAGAGGAACAAGAGGAAGGAGAAAGCGAAGGAGAATAGGGAGAAAGAGAAGGTGAAGAATAAGAAGAAGGAGAAAAATAAGGAGAAAGAGAATGAGAAAGAGAAGGAAAAGAGAAGGGAAAGGAGAAGGAGAAGTAGAAGAAGCAGAAGGAGAAGGAGAAGGAGAAGGTGAAGGAGAAGGAGAAGGAGAAGGAGAAGGAGAAAACGAAGCAGAAGCAGAAGAAGAAGTAGAAGAAGAGGAAGAAGGGGAAGAAGAAGACGGTGAAGAAGAAGAACAATAAGAAGGTGAAGAAGAAGAAGAAGGACGCCATGTAGCCCAAAAGCAGCCACTCTGACCCTGGGGCTCAGGGCTTTCCTTTTCGCAGAATCACACTACAAAAGGTTGTAAAAGACCTTTGAAGATGGATGACTAAACCACCTCCCTGAGCATCCTTTTCCAGGCCCTGACAACTCTTTCAGTAAAAATTTTTTTTCTAATGTCCAAGCTTAACCTTCCAGGGAGCAGCTTCATGCCATTTTCCCTTGTCCTATCGCCTGTCACCTGGCTGAAGAGACCATCACCTACCTCTCTACAACCTCCCTTCAGGTAGTTGTAGGTGGTGATAAGGTCTCCCCTCAGCCTCCTCTTCTCCAGGCTAAACAGCCCCATCTCCCTCAGCCGCTCCTCATAGGATTTGCACACAATTGATCACAGACATCAGAAACCTAGCACACATCCCCATTCAGACATGGAATGGCTGTCATTTTGATCTGTGGTCCTGGTTACCAGGAGCACCGTGGATGGAAAAACTTCTATTTTATGTGACATGTGGGTCAGAAACCTTAATGTTTTTGCCTTGTGTAATACCGTGTCTGATCCAATTGATCCAAAACGTGGTAAATCTCATGCAAGCAGTTACTGTGACTTCACACAATGGGATAAAACATATCAGGTTTGCAAACCAACAAAACAAGTAACTGTTAGGATCATATAACCCTGTCGCTTCTTTGTCTTTTGCTTGCTATAAAGCTATCAGTCACGCAGTGCAGCAACTTTCTCCCCCTTCCCTGCCTTTGTCTAATGGAGATATATATATATAGGACTTCTTGATTAAATGAATAACAATACTAAACTTTATTAGTATACACAGTTGTAACAACAAAGGAAAACAGTTAAAAATAAGAACAAAACAGCAAGAAAAGCAACTCCTAACAGCACATAAACTAACATTTTTAGGTGCCTTTGATACACCTCTGTAGCAACGCATTTTGAGAGGAATGGGTTTCGTGGCCCATCCAGATTTATTGCTGACCCCCATATAATCAGGCCTGGGGAAGCTAGCAGAGACATGTCAGTATGCAGTAACGGGAGAGCAGATGCCTGTGAGAACAGGAGCTTGTCAGAAATTCCCTGAGATAAGAAACTGCAAGAATGTTAACAACTGCCTTAAAAAGGAACGACGTGACTGTGTAGCCTCAACCAATTATCAGCAATAATGAGATGCATGTAAGGCAGGTGAACAGAGCATCTAACCAATAGCAATGTAATGTAACTCGTGCACTGATATAGAAACCTATATAAGTGGTGTGTGTGTTTCAATAACGAGCTCATCATTGATCACATTGATCCAAGTTGAGTCTGCAAAACTTCGGCTCCGGCACACCTCCACCTCGGCTGTGTCCCTACAGCGAGCAGCACGGGTCCTCTGCCTAAAAGTAAAGCAATAACAGAAAAAGAAAAACCTTGATTCTTTCTAAACCAACTATGTAAGTTAGAGGAGATTTCTCAGTCTCAGTAACACCCACCTCTCTGGTTGTTCCGGGGGAAAAGGTGAACTCTTCTGGGCCTTTCGTCTCCGGTAGGTGACAATGGCCTGACAGTCTAACAGTGAGAGAACAATACACCACTATAGCCATAGCAGGGGAATTGTCCCTATTGATGGCTGTAGTGAAGTAGAGACAAAACATTACCATTTGTGGACTTGCAGGTATACTGGAAAGCTCAGGGAATGGATCTGGGATTTTGTCTTCACAGACGACAGCCATCTCCTGCTGCCTAAGTGCTTGTTTATCTAACTGTGTGTGTTTCTGGGAATGCGCATGCGTGGTTTGCCCCCCTCCCCGCAGAAAGTACTGGAAAGGGACCCAAGAAGATCATGCATGCGTGACTCCAGTAGTTTAACCATAATGGTGATGCTTGACAAAAAGGGAATTGGTTTCACAGAATCACAGAATCACAGAATTGTAGGGGTTGGAAGGGACCTCGAGAGATCATCGGGTCCAACCCCCCTGCCAAAGCGGGCTCCCTAGCTCATATTGCACAGATAGGTGTCCAGACGAGTCTTGAATATCTCCAGAGAAGGAGACTCCACCACCTCCCTGGGCAGCCTATTCCAGTGCTCTGTCACCCTCACTGTGTAAAAGTTCTTCCGCATGTTGGTGCAGAACTTCCTGTGCTCCAATTTGCAGCCATTGCCCCTTGTCCTATCTCCACAGACGACTGAAAAGGGGTTGGCCAACTCCCCCTGTATCCCATACTTAAGATATTTATAAACATTAATTAGGTCCCCCTTAGTCTTCTTTTCCTAGACTGAACAGTCCCAGCTCACTCAGCCTTTCCTCATATGGGAGATGTTCCAGGCCCTTAATCATAGAATCATAGAATCATAGAATGGCATGAGTTGGAAGGGACCCCAAGGATCACAGAGCTCCAACCCCCCTGTCACAGGCAGGGCCACCAACCTCAGGCCTGGATCTACACTAGGTTGCCCAGGGCCCCATCCAACCTGGCCTTGAACACTTCCAAAGACGGGGCATCCACTACCTCTCTGGGCAGCCTGTTCCAGCACCTCACCACTCTCTCTGTAAAAAACTTCCCCCTAATATCTAATCTAAACCTTCCTTCCTTTAGTTTTAATCCATTCCCCCTTGTCCTGTCATTGTCTATCCTTTAAAAAAGTTGAATCCCCTCCTGCTTATAAGCTCCCTTCAGGTACTGGAAGGCTGCAATGAGATCCCCCCGCAGCCTTCTCTTCTCCAGACTGAACAAGCCCAGCTCCCTCAGCATGTCTTCGTAGGGCAGGTGCTCCAGCCCTCTAATCATCTTCGTGGCCCTCCTCTGAACCCTCTCCAACAGTTCCACATCCTTCTTGTATTGGGGGCCCCAGATCTGGACACAGTACTCCAGATGGGGCCTCACGAGGGCGGAGTAGAGAGGGACAATCACCTCCCTGTCCCTGCTGGCCACCCCTCTTCTAATGGAGCCCAGGATACCGTTAGCCTTGCGAGCTGCAAGAGCACACTGCTGGCTCATGTTAAGTTTCTCATCCACCAGAATCCCCAAGTCCTTCTCAGCAGGGCTACTCTCAGTCTGTATCTATGTCTGGGATTCTTCCGGCCCAAGTGCAACACCTTACACTTTGCACTGTTGAACCTCATTAGTTCACCTGGGCCCACCTTTCCAACCTGTCAAGATCCCTCTGGATGGCTTCCATTCCTTCTAGGGTGTCGACCACACCACTCAGCTTGGTGTCATCCGCAAACTTGCTGAGGGTGCACTCAATTCCATCATCGATGTCATTGATAAAGATGTTAAAGAGAACCAGTCCCAAGACAGACCCCTGGGGGACACCGCTTGTCACCGGCTTCCACCTGGACATAGACCCATTGACCACCAACCTTTGGCTACGTTCTGTTAACCAGTTTCTTATCCACTGGATGGTCCACCCATCAAATCCACATCCTTCCAATTTAGAGAAAAGGATGTGATGGGGGACTGTGTCAAAGGCCTTGTACAAGTCCAGGTAGATGACATCGGTTGCCTTCCCTTTATCTACTGATGCTGTCACTCCATCATAGAAGGTCACCAGATTGGTAAGGCATGACCTTCCCTTGGTGAAGCCGTGCTGACTGTCCCGGATCACATGTTCTTCCCTCATGTGCTCCAACATGTCATCAAGGAGGTTCTGTTCCATTTTAGTCCCAGGCACAGAGGTGAGGCTCAATGGCCTTTAATTCCCTGGGTCTTCCTTGCTCCCTTTCTTATAAATGGGAGTGATGTGACCTTTTTTCCAGTCCCCAGGGACCTCTCCTGACCGCCACGACTTTTCAAATATGATGGAGAGCAGCTCAGCAACCACATCAAATCATCTTCATAGCCCTCCTCTGGACTCTCTCAAGGAGGTCCCTGTCTTTTTTATACCAGGGAGCCCAGAACTGGACACAATACTCCAGGTGGGGCCTGACCAGGGCAGAGTAGAGGGGGAGGATCACCTCCTTAGACCTGCTGGCCACACTCCTCCTGATGCACCCCAGGATCCCACTGGCCCTGTTAGCCACCAGGGCACACTGCTGGCTCATAGCCAACCTGTCATCCACCAGGACCCCCAAGTCCTTCTCCACAGAGCTCTTCTCCAGCAGGTCATCCCCCAGCCTGTACTGATACAGACGGTTATTCCTCCCCAGGTGCAAGACTTTACACTTGCTTTTGTTGAATTTCATTAGGTTTCTCCCTGCCCAGCTTTCCAGCCTGTCCAGGTCTCACTGGATGGCAGCACATCAAGGCCATAACTGGCAAAGGACAGCTCCAGCTGGTTTTGACCAGGCCTGGAGAGCCACCTAAGCTTGATTTGCTAAATATTGTGTGACGGGGTGGAAAAACTGTAGTATTCACTAACAACCAATTTAAATGTTATTGTTTTTCTGCCTTTGCTTAAGTATAAACCAGAATCTTTTAAAACCCATTTTCCTGATGCACAGACCAAGCCAGCTGACTGCTCACACTGCATGTGCCAAAACCACTCAGTTTTGCATTTCTGAAACTGTGAAAAACAACAGAATGCATTCATTTGATTGTACCAATCTCTTATGCATCTTATGTGTTCTTGTGATACGTATGTTTTGTTCTTGCGAATGTTCATCCTGTAGAATTTCATGTAAACCATCATTGTTTTTTTTTCCTCCAACCCCTGAACTACAAGAAATGGCGCTATAACGTGTTTTGCTTCATTTTTGCAATTGGACAAATTGCAATTTTCAGTTAGTGCTTATTAAATGTTAATAGTTATTGTTAGTTATTGGAAATGTTATTTCAAGATTGTTAATTGCTTGAATGCTTTAATTGTAGTTATTAGGTACTGTTAGCTATTGTAAGCATGCTATTTCCTTTCCTTCTTCCTTTCTTTACCTATATCCTCTATGCACCATGGAGAACCATCTATAAGACAGCAATGGTGAGCCAGAGGGTGGTGTGAAGGACTGTGTCCCTCAATGGATGTCTGCCTTAACAGATGTTTGCCTCAAAGGATGTTTGCATCACTGGACTAACGGATATCTATGCCAAAGAATATTTACAGCATCGGACCAACAGATGTCTGTGCCAATGGATGTTTGTACCAGCGGATGTCTGTCTCAACATTGCTGAAATATTTCACTTCCTGCTATTACTGCTATCTTGAGCGACTGCTATCTCGATGGAGCATCTGCTTCCCCACAAAGACATACATTTCCTGATTACATCGTGGAAAGGAGCAACGCACCTCAATAAAGGAGCCATGACAACCAGCATCAAACGGAATTCCCCACCTGACATGAAGTCGATTCTGACTGATGGGACGCCGCAGCTCTGTGGTGGTACCTATTGCACCTTTACTTTCCTTTTCTTTTCCCATCTTTCTCTCTCTCTCTTTCTTGCATCTCTGTGAATTTTGATGTAACTATTAAACTTCTTTTCTTTATGGCACCTGACCTTGTTTGTGTCTTAATCTCACTATGGGAATAACAACAAATCTCCCCAGACCAGACCTTTCCATGTCATGAGATCCCATTAATACTATGGTGGCCATAGGACCTTTTCAGACAAATCTTTTGGGTATGGATGTGCTGAAAGGGAGACAGTGGCATGACACCCAGGGGAATTCGTGGTCTTTTGGTACCCCCCCAGATCAGGCAATTATTCTGCTCCAGAATAATAATCTTGGGAGGAAAAAACCCCTAAGCTGACAAGGGTTGTGGCATTTAGGCCTTCAGAAGGGCATTCCCCGAGACCTCATGGATGGACTCCCGACCAAAAAATTAGAAAAACTAGTACAAAAATGGTCAGGGAGCAAGGCTACCCTTGGACTAGTCCCTGAAGCTCCACCTCGATAGACCTTAAGGAGGAATCAGTGGGAAACTAGACCCTCTGCTCCCTGAAAGTGGGGGGACGGAGAATGGATGTTTTTAAGACAGCTCACCATGAATGCAAAAGGGGATCTATTCATTACCGTTGCTGTAGGACTAAGGAGAAGACCAGCAACCTTTTTTGACTGATACTGGGGCACAAATTACTGCATTAACACAGACCAAGGCAAAACGGTGTGGGATCTCGATCCCATCTAGAAATCTGATAGTTTTGAATGCTCTGGGGAAAACACAGTCAATGCCTGTGACTTCGGTGACACTGTGGCTGCCAGGGGAGGAATCCCCCATTGATACCATGGTGGCCATAGGACCTTTTCAGACGAATCTTTTGGGTATAGACGTGCTGAGAGGGAGACAGTGGCATGACACCCAGGGGAATTCGTGGTCTTTTGGCACCCCCCAGATCAGGCAATTAACCGAAACATCATGGGCAGAAGCCCGCCTGCTGCAAACTGCGCCTGCCCTTCCCCCTTCCAAGGTTGTTAATGTGAAACCCTATCCATTGCCATTAGGGGCTAGGGAAGGGACAGCCTCGGTGATCGAGGATCTCAAACAACGGGGAAACCTAGTGTTTGCCCACTATCTGTATAATTCACCAGTGTGGCTCCTATGCAAATCTAACGGGAAATGATGATTGACTGTTGACTATCAGCATTTAAATGCAAACACAGGTCCCCTGACTGCAGCTGTGCCTAATATAGCCAAATTAATTGCAACTATTCAGGAACAGGCCCACCCTATTTTAGCAACCATTGATGTGAAAGACATGTTTTTTATGGTTCCACTCCAAGAAAGTGATCGAGACCAATTTGCCTTTGTTTGGGAGGGACAGCAGTATACTTTTACCCGCTTGCCTCAGGGGTACAAAGACTCACCTACCCTGGCTCACCATGCCCTAGCGCAGGAATTGGCAATAATCCCATTAGAAGAGGAGGTCAAAGTCTATCAGTATATTGATCAGAAAGAATTTAAGTGCACAGGTCTTATTTGTGAAGCCCTGGAAATTCAGCCTAGCAAGCGTGAGGCAGACAGGGCAGGGCAAAAGTCTCATAGTACTTGAAAAGACAGTCTTTTACAGTTTTGGAGACTAAACCAAAATGCCTGTCCTCCAGTCCCTCATTCCCTGTCTCTCAGACCTGCCATCCTATCAGATGTAGTCGGGTTTAAGGGGAGCAGGAAAAATGGCACATTGGTTCCTATGAGAAACACAGCTATTTTCCCAAGCTGAACCTTGACTAGGAAGTGGTTGACTGAATTTTAGGTGTGAACTGAAACCAGCATCTGGCTACCTTTAGGTTTCTTTCTTTCATGTTTATGTACGTATTTGTGTGTGCTGCCACCAACAGTTTTCCTGGTGTCAGCTCAGTAAGGAGCACAAGGCCTGGCCTTCAAAGATGCAGGTTTCCCTTGCAATCAAGACTCTACATGGAAGTATGGGAAAAAGTGGAAGGAAGGAAAGTGGTAGTGCCCCATAGTTTTATCCATGGTCAAAGCCCCGGGCGTTTGACAGATTGAATTGAAAGGTGCCCGGTGTCGGTGAGATTGGTGGTCCCAGTGTAGTACTGGAAGAGACTTCCTCTGAGCAAATCCCGTGGCAGCTCTGCCAATGCTGCTCACAGAAAGAGAGAGCGCAGGGTCCCTCCGCTCCACCCGGCAAGATCCCAGGGTCTCACTCCCACGGGTCCCATCCTGTCTCCCTTTTTTTTTTTAATGAACACACACCGGATGCGCCTTAAAGCCTCACTCCTTTGCTACCAAGCAACAATTTCCTTGCTTGGAGGCAGATCCCTAAGAGCCTCCCTGAGCCAAATGTGGAGCCATGACGGGCAAGTTTTTCTCTGTCCTTATCAAGAGTGCGCTAAGAGGTCTGCCCGGGCCGGAGCCGGGCACGATGAGGTGCAGAGTGCAGCGTCCTCTACACAGAGATGGGGAGGAGCGGTGCCAAAAAATAAACAATCACATACAGTTTAAGATGTTTATAGTGCAGCCAGGCAGCTGCATTTCATTAATTTTTACATTAAAACATAATAAAATTGGCAATACTCTGGTTTCAGTTTTAAAGAACAAACCCTAAATTGAAACAGGCTAGCTACTGTGTTGCTTTAAATCCCTCAAGTCATAAGCTTACACTGTGTTTTTCTAACTGGATAGGGTGTTTTTATTGCAAGTAACTTAATCGCCTCTTTAGTTAAAAAATCTAGTCAGAGTTAAAAAAATCTGACACTTCCTACTGTAGTATTCACCACCCTGTCTATTTCTCCAAGCCTGGAAATTCAGCTTCGGCCTCCAAGTATTTGTTGCAGCTTGAGACCAAGGTGTTCCTAAAAGGATTTTCTAAAGAGATTTAGAAATCGTTTAATGTGGCTTTCCTCCCATTTCCCACTCTTTAAAAACAAACAAAAAAATCTATATATGTATGGCAAGAAATTTCTGGGTATGTATTTGTCTAAAAGCATCCAGGAAAAAAAAACAAACAAAAAAAACCCCGCAAAAAACAACTTGAAAAGAAAATGAGGAAAGGAGGTGTTATAAATGGCGATGACAAATTGTTCACTCGGTATAAAATATCCAAATAGAATTTATTTGAGCAAGCGATAAGCAGGCAAAACAGCGCTGGGCAGCCGGGGAGTCTCCTGCTCACCAACGGCACACATTTCACCCCCGCCAGAGTCCTCTTTTATAGTCTTTTAAATCCAGGGTAAACTCTGGGTTGACGTGGCTTCCTCTGATTGTTTCTTTGGTTCTGCTCATTGTTACTAGGGGTCTTTTCTTCCTCTTTGGTGGTCAGGGATGAAGGCAGTAGTCTTCCTCTGCGTTGTCCTCTTGATGATCTGTTTTCTTTAGCTTGCACATTTTGCTTGCTTGCACATTCTTGCTTCGGTTAATGCAGATGCTGCTTTACCTGGGGCTGCAGGCCTTGCCTAACAAGTTATTGATTAGTCAAAAGCCAACAGACGATTACAATAGAAACAGCTGAGTCACTAGGTTACAAAGGTTAACATAGTTTAACCGTCTACCGGTTTGATTAACAAAATGATTATACAAAGTTTATTACAATCCCCCCTTTTTGTTTTTACTATTTTGTTCATCAAAGCGGGCGACAGTTGTGGGGGGAGGAAATCGGCGTGGGGAAGCCAGCAGTCGACTCAGTCTGGGTGGTAAAGCAAACTCTGCCTTTAATGCTGATTCACCCTCTTTTATACCATCACTAATTATGCCTACAAGTCAATTTCTCATTGGCTAAGCTCCAAAGGTTATATAAACATAGCTCTTCTTCCTCTTCCTCTCGGGTTTCAGTTCCTCTGAGTTGTTTGTTTCCTGTGCCCACATTTTGCCAAGTCATGCTGACAAGCCACTACCAACAGGCCTACTCCATAACTATATTCGTGACCCTCAGAGCCTGGCTTGTACAACATATCCTGGGGGTTGTGCCCCCTTTCCTTTAGCCGTTCTTCAACAGTCTCTCGGGCTAAAGAGAGATTTAGAGCCTCTCCTTTACTGGTTTCATCATCTTCTAGGTGTTCGTATTGCCTTTTTAACAGCATTAAATGAGTCGCCTCTAGCCTACTCTTTACGCACGATAATACAGTTTAAGCAACAAAGCCCTACTACAATAGCAATGAGTAACAGTATGCCACTTTTTAACAAGCCTTTTAGCCATCCCCCTATCCCGAGCCAGTTTGCCAGCCCATTTAGGCCAAAAATTCCCACATCCTATTTTATAGCCTGAGTATGTTGCATGAGCTGTTGAATTTTTTTGTGGATGGACTTGGAATGGTCGTTCAGGTCCATACAGCACAGGCCCTCAAAATCTTCACAACCGTGGCCGTGTGCGAGTAACAAAAAATCAATAGCAGCTCGGTTTGGCACCACCATATTTTGCACTGCAGACAAGTCATCAGCCAATTCAGAGAGCACCCGGCTAGTGGCATTAGCCTGTTTGACAACCCAGCATGATAGTGTTTCTAGGTTTTGATGCGCTCGGGCAGCGGTGGCTCCAGGCACAAATATGGCTGACAGGATGATTTCCCATTTACTCCAAAGTTTCACATTATCCTCACACGTATTATCAAGAGATTCAGCTAGGTCCCTCTTCCATCTTGTGGGGGAGGAAGAGTTAGGATGATGATGGGGCAAGGCTAAACTAAGTTGTCCTATGGTACAGGGACCGCCTGTCAGTCTAAAAGGGATGCCCGACCAGGCTCGATGACCACAAATAAGGAAGTATCCAGGTGGCATGTAGTTCCTGAAGCCGGGTCGTATTTTGGGCAGCTGTGATTGTTACACCATGACGTTTCCCAGTAATCAGATTTCCCAATGGACTTATGTGCGTTTTAATCGTGCTGTTACATGGGTATCAAGTACGTTCATTACATGAGTTCTTGGATGCGTTAATATAGATACAATAACTGGCATTTAATGAATCCACTAGTTCTAATTCCTGCGGGTCTGGGCCTATCGGGAGTCAAAGAATCACAGAATCACAGAATTACAAGGTTGGAAAAGACCTTTAAGATCATTAAGTCCAACCATTCGCATCCTAAACTAAATAATATCCCAAAGCACCTCATCTACGCTTGTTTTGAACACATCCAGGGAAGGTGACTCAACCACCTCCCTGGGCAGCCTGTTCCAGGCCCTGACAACTCTTTCAGTAAAAAAATTTTTTCTAATGTCTAATCTAAACCTGCCCTGGCGCAGCTTCTTGCCATTTCCCCTTGTCCTATCTCCTGTCACCTGGCTGAAGAGACCATCACCCACCTCTCTACAACCTCCCTTCAGGTAGTTGTAGGTGGTGATAAGGTCTCCCCTCAGACTCCTCTTCTCTAGGCTAAACAGCCCCAGCTCCCTCAGCCGCTCCTCATAGGATTTGCCCTCCAGCCCCTTCACCAGCCTGGTTGCCCTTCTCTGGACTCGCTCCAGGACCTCAATGTCCTTCTTATGGTGAGGAGCCCAGAACTGGACACAGTACTCCAGGTGTGGCCTCACCAATGCCGAGTACAGGGGCACAATCACCTCCCCAGACCTACTGGCCACAATAATTCTGATCCAAGCCAGGATGCCATGTCCTTCTTGGCCACCTGGACACGCTGCTGGCTCATGTTCAGTCGGCAGTCACCCCAGGTCCTTCTCTGCCTGGCAGCTGTCTAGCCAGTCTTCCCCAAGCCTGTATCAATGCATAGGGTTGTTATGTCTCATGTGCAGGACTCTGCACTTGGCCTTGTTAAACCTCACCCCATTGGTCCAGTCTGTTCAGCTCTCTTTGAAGAGCCTCCCTACCCTCAAGCAGATCAGTGCTTCCTCCCAGCTTAGTTTCATCTGCAAACTTACAGAGGGAGTCAATCCCTCGATCCAGGTCATTGATAAAGAAGTTGAACAAGACTGGACCCAGAACTGAGCCCTAGGGGATGCCACTTGTGACTGGCCTCCAGCTGGATTTTGCTCTCTTTATCACCCAGCCATCCAGCCAGTTTTAACCCAGCAGAGGACATTTCACTCTCCATATTCATTAATTTCTCAATTTCTTTGTTGAAATGAATAAGAACACCAGTTGTGATGGTAATTTTCTATAATATGGACTAGGAATTGGATTGAGACCACCAACTCATTTCACATAAACTACTAAGCAATTGTCAGATTGTGGTCACTATTGTTCCTGGTTGTGTTAGAACTAGTAACCTAGAGGTGAATAGCTCATGTCCTGTTACTAAGGACATGTGTCTCAGTTCAGTAAGCAGCTACTGAATTTTATGTTTGTCCTGGTTTCAGCTACGATGGAGTTAATTTTTTTTAGCAGCAGATGGAATGCCATGTTTGGGAGTTAGGATGAGAACAGTGCTGATAGCACCCTGATGTTTCTAGTTGTTGCCAAGCATTCAAGGACCTTTCTCAGTTCTTCATACTTCCCTACTAATGAGAAAGAAGGGGACGCAGCCAGGACAGGTGACCCGAATTGGCCAAAGAGGATATTCCATGCCAGTTACGTCATGCTCAGTATAAAGGGGGACTGGGGGGAAGAGGAGGAGACAACGCCAGGACGTGCAGTTTCTGGGGACGGTCGGGTTCCGGGACGGCTCTAAGCTGTGCGGCCTGAGTTGTGTGGTTTGGTGAGAAACTGCATTGTGTATCACCAGTTTCATCTATTTTGTGCTATAAACTCCTGTTATTGTTATATCTAGTTTTCTGCTTTTTTTTAGTAAACTATCCTTATCCCAACGTGCGGGGTTTTGGTTTCTAGGATGTGGTTTCTTTTCCTCCTTTCTTTCTTCCCTTTCCCCCCTCCCCCAACTTTCCTTCCCTCTTCCTTTTAAAAGTACAAGCGACTGTGTGGGGTGCGGCCCTCAGCTGGGGCAAAACCACGACATCCTGCAAACTGTTTCCCAAAGATTGTTGGATTTATGTTTTAAAATCTTGGGGTAACACTGTCCAGGTAAGCTGGGTTTTCCTACCAGTGGTAGGACTTCAAATGCAAATAACTTTTCCTTTTCTTTGGCTAATGGCAGGCATTAAAAAAAAGCATCTTTTAAGTCTAGGACTGTAAACCAAATCTGTGTATTCTTAAACTTTGTCAGCAGTATATAGGGATTAGCTGGCACCGGGTGCAAATCTTTAACAATATTATATATTTGCCCTGAGGTTTTGTACTATTCAATATTTTCCATCGGGCTTTTGGTAAAATTGGTAAAATAGGAGCATTATACTCTGATTCACATTCCACTAACAATCCATATTATATAAAGTTTCCATTTACCTGTGCCTGCACATGAGTCCGGGCAGCTTGCAATATTAACAGCTTTTCAGTATCTATCATTTCACTTCACATTAAATCAATATCCTTCCGATCTGGATCCAAATGCTTAACAATCAATTAAAATCTTTTTGTCACCTTAGAGGGGTCATCCCCATATCCTTTAGCTATTTCCTTCCGATTGTCCAAATCACTGATTGTAAAGGGGATCTTTACTTTAAGTGTTTCCCCTGATGGTCCCACAACTTCTCATAGAGGGGCTAATAATTGTGGGCCTTTGTCAGTTTTACTTTTCAAAACTCAGTTCCTTGTACCAAAGTCAAGACCAATCAATCAGTGCCACCAGAGCAGCGACTCCTGTTGGGAATCAAAGCCCGGTCTCGCGTGGGACAGGCAGGAGTTCTACCACTGAACCACAAAGTAGTACGCTGTTACAGAAGTTTGCAGCAGGACTCCACACTCAATTTGTGCTTACTTAAATGTCTCGGTCACACCTGCACAAGATCTTTATACGATAAATCCAAACCAGAACAATACTCGATACAGTTATCGAGATTCCAATTATTAGCAGCATTTACATGCTACTAACCAAGTGTATACAATCAGGCACTTGCAACCTGGTATACGACACTCACGTGGGACGTCTCCCGATGGCTTACAGTATCCCCAAATGACTGGTCTCCAAAAACCAAATACCAAGATACCCAAGTATACCAGATACAGCCGAGCATCCACCAAACCAAGAGCTCAAATAAGTTTAAAGGAATACCTTTAAAAATCGGAGGATGGTGACGTACGGAAATAGACTCTATAACTCAGAAGGTATAAAGTAGGTATGTTTAATGCGCGCAGATGCACGGGGGATCATTCCGCCAAAAACGTGCATACTCGAAGTAGTCCACTGTCCCACATTTATACAATGAAATAGTGAATATTCAATTGACGTCTATACATATTCGTTACCGAAACCCACCTACTCCCGCTTTGGATGCTAATTAGCTTATCAGTCCTTCGCGCTTGCGCAGATTCTTCCAATAATTGTGGGCAAGGGTCTTCGGTGGTCCTTGAGAGGAAGGCTGTAGGTCTTCCTCATGATGGATTTTTCACCCTTAGCCTGGAATGCAGCGATCCTGCAAGCTTGCAGTGCTCTTATCGGTCTGAGCTAATTCATGTCCTTGTTAACCGTCTGTTTTCCTTTAGCGAGGTATAACTTATCGGTCTGGACGTAATTCCCGTCCTTTTCTCTTTTCTTTAAGACTTTCTGGATCCCTTCCATATCATGATGGACCGTACGAAGAGTTTCCTGCCCCTTTTCCAAAATTTCCTCTAGTATATTTTGTAAAGCTTTATGTTTTAATAAGTCTTCTATGCTACTTATATTTAATCCTATTGGGACAGGAAGTATCCTCTGTGTTAGGGTAAGATCGGATCTTAAGAGGTGGTGAGTAGTTATTGGGGACGAGAAACTAAAATCACAACTTGTGATAGTAGTGTGTTTTTAAATCTGCATTTGGTCAGGCCTCAAACTGACATATTTTCTGATCTGTATCTAAACAAGTATCCTGAGCTATTATGGTATTACTTTTGCAGAGAAAGCCTTGCTGTGCTCTCATAATACAGGATCCAAGGTCTATTGTTTGCCACTTATTGCCTGTCTTTTTGGCCCAAGTTCTATGTTCAAAAGGAGTCCCAACATGGTTAATCCCGAGGGCCACAATGGGGTGTATGGTAATTACTACCCCATTATGTATTGTTAATACAAAGAATCACAGAATCACAGAATCACGGAATCACGGAATCGTAGGGGTTGGAAGGGACCTCGAGAGATCATCGGGTCCAACCCCCCTGCCAAAGCAGGCTCCCTAGCTCATATTGCACAGATAGGCGTCCAGACGAGTCTTGAATATCTCCAGAGAAGGAGATTCCACCACCTCCCTGGGCAGCCTATTCCAGTGCTCTGTCACCCTCACTGTGAAAAAGTTCCTCCGCATGTTGGTGCAGAACTTCCTATGCTCTAACTTGCAGCCATTGCCCCTTGTCCTGTCCCCAGAGACCACTGAAAAGGGGCTGGCCATTTCCCCCTGCATCCCATACTTAAGATATTTATAAACATTAATTAGGTCCCCCCTCAGTCTTTTTTTCTCCAGGCTGAACAGCCCCTGCTCACTCAGCCTTTCCTCATACAGGAGATGTTCCAGGCCCTTCATCATCTTCGTAGCCATCCTCTGGAGTCTTTCCAGGAGATCCCTGTCTTTTTTATACCAGGGAGCCCAGAACTGGACACAATACTCCAGGTGGGGCCTGACCAGGGCAGAGTAGAGGGGGAGGATCACCTCCTTCGACCTGCTGGCCACACTCTTCCTGATGCATCCCAGGATCCCTTTGGCCCTGTTAGCCACCAGGGCACACTGCTGGCTCATAGCCAACTTGTCATCAACCAGGACCCCCAGGTCCTTCTCCACAGAGCTCTTCTCCAGCAGGTCATCCCCCAGCCTGTACTGATACAGACGGTTATTCCTCCCCAGGTGCAAGACTTCACACTTGCTTTTGTTGAATTTCATTAGGTTTCTTCCTGCCCAGTTCTCCAGCCTCTCCAGGTCTCTCTGGATGGCAGCGCAGTGTTCCTGCGTGTCAGCCACCCCTTAACGCCTCAAAGGCGTTAACTGTATGTGTTGTGGTCATAGGTGAAGTTGACCATATTCCACCATGACTGAAGTTTTCTTTCCACTTCTGTAGCACTATCCCAAACCATCTTTCGGATTTCCGTAGGAAATATGCCTTCCTCTCCTTCTCTTATTATGGATGCCGCTACCAATTGCATCCATGGTTGGGCTTGGATGCAGCTTAGGGCTAGGGCGACGTCATCCTGTAACCCACCTAATGCTTCAGTAATAAGTTGATGGTCCTTTATGTTGATTTGTTCCCACTTGGGAAGTACCTCTGATACCAACCATTGGTGTGCCCCTAATGCTAGTAATGAGGACCTTAATGGTTGTTGCAGTTTTGTTAAATCTGCTGTGGTAGCTGCTAGCTTGTTCATTATTACCTCTGAGTCTATTGAATTTAACACCCCAAGCCCTGTTCCTAACACTCCGGTTACGTCTCTTATTATTCGTTTCCTGTAGAGAGTTTTGTGGAATCATGGCTGGTGGCCAAAGGCCATGAGCTTGGTGCAGTGAAATTGGTCAAGCAGTAAGGGCGTGAGAAACGTGGTGGATGTAACAAAGACGTTATATCTTTAAGATAGTAAAGTATGGGAAAGAGGAACTAAGCACGGGGGAAGAAGCCATAGGCATTCGGAGTATGTGCCAATATGGGCAGAGATCTTGAACCAATTAGGAGCTCAATTTTTGCAATATGCATAAGCTAATTATTGTGACCATAAAAGTGCAATGTGTAACCGAAAAAAGCTGAGGCTTGCTGGACATCATCGGATGTGGCTGTCTCCCCGTCGATTTTCCACAGTTTCCCATAGATGTCTTCCCTCTTCCTTAACCAAATTGTCCATCCCTCATATGAGGTCTGTAAGAAGGGGAAACAGGATGGTTTTAGATCAGAGACATTGACTTGCATTTGTTACTCTATCCTTTTAAGATTAAATAATACTTCTTGTTGTCCTGTGTTTTTGATTACGTATGGGCCAATTTTATAGATGTTGGGTTCAAGTTTGAGTATTTCAAATTTAAATGAGAGTCCAATAGTATTATTGACCCAAATACAGGTCACTCTTGTGGTCCGTGCTAGGGTGAAGTTATGCCAACAATCTTGTTCCTCAGAAGTAAAGATCTTGGTGCTCTTATAGGTAGGAACAACTGATACAGTGATTTGGGATGCCCTTTTATGGGTGGTTCCATTAACCATTCAACATCCTACTCTGATTTCTTTCCCTATAGTCCCCTGAAGTTGACAGATTTCCTGTTCTATATCCCTGCTCCATTCTTCCCTCGTATATACTTGATTTCCATGCATAACCACGATAGACAGATTTAAATTTTCTCGAGCAGAATATTTTCCCATGGACCCAGTATACCCGATGTAAGCTTGAGACTATGGCCACTCAATATCCTCTTGGCCAAAGATTCTCTCCCAATTTTGAATTATGATTACGACCGTGAAAAATGTAGTTTTCCAGATTGGACTTGTGTAACCTTCCATAGAGATTTAAGTGCTTTCTTAAATGCGCTATTGCAGTTTGAAAGTCTGACCACACTCATCACAGCCACAATTGAGTCAAAACACAAAAGTTACGAAATTCAGTGTTACTGCACGCATTATTGTTCTAGATGGTTAGTATGGCTACCATTAAGAGATTAGGCTGAATTTTATATTTTCCTAGTTTCTTTTGTTTGATATTGTTTGGTGTGGTGCCCTTCCCATATGGTGGGTCCACAACCATTTTTGTTCACTTACTTGTTACCAACTTTGTTCCTACTCTCATTTGTCCGAACGAGTTTAAGTTTCAATCCTTTGTTGTCTGCAGTTACTTTCCATGAAGTTGCGGGGGCTTTCTTAATCCGGGTATGGTCAATCCAGGAGTTCTGTCCCTCAACATTGACTGCCGTGTAGGTGGTGAGGAAGACTTGAAAAGGTCCGGTCCACTGTGGTTCCAAGGTTCTTTCTGCAAAAGACTGAACATACACATAGTCCCCTGTCTGTATGTCGTGAACAGGCCCACCCCTACTGCGTGTTCCCATTACATGCTTTTAAATTCTTTTTAATTGTTTGTTTAGTGCCACCATATAGGAAATCATTAATTCATCACCAATTTGTGAAGACGTTCCTTTTTGCACCCCGTAGGGTCGTCCATATAAAATTTCGAATGGGCTAAGCCCTTCTTTTGCTCTTGGTCTGGTTCGTATCTGTAGAAGAGCCAGGGGTAAAGACTGAGGCCAAGTTAGATTTGTTTCTTGACCCAGTTTGACAATCTGTTGTTTGATTAGATGATTCATTTTCTCTACTTGGCCACTTGATTGTGGTCGGTATGGGGTGTGTAATTGCCAATCTATTCCTAGATGGTGGCTAATCTGTTGCACTATTTTAGACACAAAATGTGGTCCTCTATCCGAGGACATCACTGCTGGGACTCCGAACCCGGGTATTATTTCTTGGAGTAGTACTTTGGTTACTTCCCGGGCCTTAGGAGTTCTTCACAGGAAAGCTTCTGGACAGCCTGAAAAGGTATCAATTAGTACTAATAGATATAGATACCCCTCTTTTTCTAGGGAGTTCCGAGAAATCAATCTGACAGTGTTGCCCCGGACCATTTCCTTTTCCGATCTTTCCAAATTTTGGCCCTTTTACAACTTTAGGGTTAGTCTGGAGACAAAGATCACATTGTTGAGTTACTTGTCTAACTGTAGTGTATAGGTTTTGCACGATTATGTTTCTGATAAGATCTTTATATAGGGCTTCTGCCCCCCAGTGCCTTTTTCTATGTTCTTCTCGGACTACTGACCATATCATGTAGGAAGGGACCACAGATTACCATGGCCTCCACCAGGCAGAGGGCTCTCCCCATTAAGAGTGTGGCGACCCAGACCGAGTGCCTGTCCAGGAGTGTGGTCTCCACTAGACAGAGGGCTTGCCCCATAAAGAGCATGGCGACCCAGACCAACGGCATGCCCAGGAGTGAGGCTGTGCAAGACTCTGGCTGCAAGGAGTGCCTGAGCCTGCTCCTGCTGGTGGATGATGGCGGCAATTCAACCTGTGTGAGATGTGAGCAGGTGGAAGATCTGCTTAGCATGGGGGCAGAGCTCAAAGAAGCAGTGGAGAGACTGAGAAGCATTAGGGAGTGTGAGAGGGAGATTGATTGGTGGAGCAACTCGCTGGCATGCCAGAAGGAAAGTCACCAGGGAAATTTTCCCAAAAAAATGATGGATCCCAAGCCCTATCAGGCAGAATGGGGAGAAGTGGGTGACCAGAAAGACGGAGAGGTTTGAAAGATAGTCCCGGCTCGGCACTGTGGGAAAAACCTCCTTCCTGCCTACCTTGGTTCCCCAGGTCCCTCTAAGCAATAGGTTTGAGGTGCTGGGAGCTGAAGAGGAGGCAAATGGGAAGGTGGGGGACAATCCCCCTAATAGGAGGCCAAGAGTGAGGAAGTCAACTCCACGCCTCAAGATTGCCTCCACTAGGAAAGACAGAAAGGTGATTTTGGTTGGGGATTCCCTTCTCAAGGGAACAGAGGGCCCCATATGCAGACCAGACCCTACCCGTAGGGAAGTGTGCTGCCTCCCTGGGGCGCGGATCAAGGACATAACTAGAAAACTCCCGGATCTGGTTCATCGCTCTGATTACTACCCATTACTCATTGTTCAGGCAGGCAGTGATGAAATCTCTCAAAGAAGTCTGAGAAGTATCAAAAGAGACTTCAAGGGTTTAGGGAGGCTGATTGAGGGAGGGGGAGTGCAATTGGTGTTTTCCTCCATCCCAATTGGGGCAGTGAAGAACACGAAATGGGCCAAGAAAGCAGAGGTGTTGAATAGGTGGCTGAGGGGCTGGTGCTGCCTCAGGAACTTCGGGTTTTTCAATCACGGGGCGGTTTACTCAGCACCTGGCCTGATAGCAGCGGACGGGTGCCACCTGTCTCCAAGAGGGACAAGAATCCTAGCTCAAGAGCTGGCAGGCCTCATTGACAGGGCTTTAAACTAGTTAGGAAGGGGGAAGAGGATATAGTGAGGCTTGCTAGGGTAGAGCAAGTAGCCTCTAGCTTTATACTAGACGTGAAGGGTGAAGAGGGAGAAATTCAGTGAGATAGAGAAGGGCTTGGGGATGCTGAAATCCTACAAGATTGTAGGGAAATACCTCTAAAGTGTCCCATAGGAACTTCTGGGGACTCCTCAGAGGAGGCAGTATTGCTGACCCCCCTTCCGGAACCTTTTAATGTCCCTCTAGGAGGCAGTGGGGGAAAACTTCAGATTCCTCCCAGAGGGTTGAGGGAGGGCTCCTCAAAAAAGGTAGTGAGCCAGAAAGCCCAGCTGAAGTGTCTTTACACAGTGTTGGTGGCGGAAGAAGCTAAAGGCCAACGACACAGTGACGGGCTTGGGAATGCTGCTCCACGTGGTAGTAGGGAAAATTCTGTGGATTGCCCTGAGGACTCCTCAGTGGAGCCACCATTGCCCATCCCCTGTTGGAATTCTTCCTGTGACCTGTTGAGGATACCTGCATCTCCTGCCTCCCTAAAGTGCCTATATACAAATGCACGTAGCATGGGTTATAAACAGGAAGTGTTAGAGATCTTTGTGCGGTCACAGGGCCACGATCTCATTGCAATCACAGAGACGTGGTGGGACAGCCTGGATGACTGGCACGCTGTCATGGATGGCTATGTGCCTTTTCGGAAAGATAGGCTAGGGAGGAGAGGTAGAGGAGTTGCTCTTTATGTGAGAGAGCAGCTAGAATGTATTGAACTCGATCTGGGGAAGGATGATCCATCGGATGATCCATCGGTTGAGAGCTTGTGGGTAAGAATCAAGGGGCAGGCTAATGTGAGTGACACTGTTGTGGGTGTGTACTATAGGCCCCCTGATCAGGAGGACCAAGTTGATAGTGTATTCTTCAAGCAGCTAGAAGTAGCCTCGTAATCCCAGGCGCTGGTCCTTATGGGGGACTTCAGTTACCCAGATATTTGCTGGACAAGCAACAGGGCCAGTCGTACCCAGTCCAGACAATTTCTGCAATGTGTAGAGGACAATTTCCTGCTGCAGATGGTGCAGGAAGCTACCAAGGAGAGGGCAGGTACTGGACCTTGTTTTAACCAACAAGGATGGGCTCGTTAGGGAAGTGAAGGTCGGGGGCAGCTTGGGACAAAGTGACCATGAAATGGTAGAGTTCAAGAACCTGAATGGAAGAAGCAAGCCAAAAAGCTACCGTGAATTTTAGAATAGCTAACTTTGATCTCTTCCGCAACCTAATAGGAGCTATCCCGTGGGCTACGCTGTTAGAAGGTAAGGGAGCCTGTGAGAGCTGGCTGGCATTTAAACAGCACTTCTTCCAAGCACAGGATAGGTGCATCCCTTTGAGTAAGAAATCGGGAAAGAGAGGCAGAAGACCTGCGTGGATGAGCAGGGAGCTAATGAGTAAACTCAAAGGGAAGCAGAAGGTCTATAAATTGTGGAAAAAGGGTTTGAGCACCTGGGAAGAATATAGGAATGTAGTCAGGGCTTGTAGGGATGCAACTAGGAAGGCTAAAGCCCACTTAGAAATGAAACTGGCAAGGGACATAAAGGATAATAAAAAGAGTTTTTTTAGATATGTGAATAGTAAGAGGATGGCCAGGGATACTGTGGGTCCCTTGCTGAATGAGGCAGGTGTCCTGGTTACGGAGGATGCTGAGAAGGTGGAGATTCTGAACACCGCCTTTGCTTTGGTCTTCACTTTAAAGGCCCCTTGGTACCCCCGGACACTGGAAGAAAGTAAGAGAGTTTGGGAAATGAAGAGATTCCCTCTGGTTGAGGTGGCAGTGTTCCAGGAGCGTCTCAAAGGGATCAATGCACATAAATCCATGGTCCCGGAAGGGATGCATCCACGCATGCTGAGGGAGCTGGCGGAAGTGATTGCTGAGCTGCTCTCTATCATCTTCGATAGCTCTTGGAGAACAGGAGAAGTGCCTGAAGACTGGAGGATAGCCAATGTCACTCCGGTCTTTAAAAAGGGAGAGAAGGAGGACCCATGCAACTATAGGCCAGTCAGCCTCACTTCTGTCCCTGGAAAGGTGATGGAACAGCTTGTTCTGGATGCCATCTCCAAGCAACTGGAAGAGAAGAAGGTCATGAGGAGTAGTCAGCATGGATTCACCAAGGGGAGATCATGCTCAACTAATCTCATAGCCTTCTATGATCTCATCACCAGCTGGGTAGATGGAGGGAGAGCAGTGGATATCTACCTTGATTTCAGGAAGGCTTTCGATACTGTCTCCCATGACATCTTGATAGCAAAACTGAGAGGGTATTGGATAGATGAGTGGACAGTGAGGTGGGTTGAGAACTGGCTGTCAGACTGAGCTCAGAGGGTGGTAATTAGTGGACCAGAGTCTGGCTGGAGAGCTGTGACTAGCGGTGTTCCCCAGGGCTCGGTGTTGGGTCCAGTCCTGTTTAATATCTTCATCGACAACCTTGATGAGGGAATAGCATCCACCCTCAGCAAGTACGCCGATGATACAAAGCTGGGAGGGGTGGCTGACATGCAGGAACACTGCGCTGCCATTCAGCAAGACCTGGACAGGCTGGAAAGCTGGGCAGGGAGAAACCAGATGAGGTTTAATAAAAGCAAGTGTAAAGTCTTGCACCTGGGAAGGAATAACCGCTTGAATCAGTACAGGCTGGGGTATGACCTGCTGGAGAAGAGCTCTGTGGAGAAGGACCTGGGGGTCCTGGTGGATGACAATTTGGCCATGAGCCAGCAGTGTGCCCTAGTGTCTAAGAGAGCCAATGGGATCCTGGGGTGCATCAGGAGGAGTGTGGCCAGCAGGTCTAAGGAGGTGATCCTCCCCCTCTACTCTGCCCTGGTCAGGCCCCACCTGGAGTATTGTGTCCAGTTCTGGGCTCCCTGGTATAAAAAAGACAGGGGTCTCCTGGAGAGAGTCCAGAGGACGGCTACGAAGATGATGAAGGGCCTGGAACATCTCCCGTATGAGGAAAGGCTGAGTGAGCAGGGGCTGTTCAGCCTGGAGACAAGAAGACTAAGGGGGGACCTAATTAATGTTTATAAATATCTTAAGTATGGGATGCAGGGGGAAATGGCCAGCCCCTTTTCAGTGGTCTCTGGGGACAGGACAAGGGGCAATGGCTGCAAGTTAGAGCATAGGAAGTTCTGCACCAACATGCGGAGGAATATTTTCACAGTGAGGGCGACAGAGCACTGGAATAGGCTGCCCAGGGAGGTGGTGGAGTCTCCTTCTCTGGAGATATTCAAGACCCGTCTGGATGCCTATCTGTGCAATATGAGCTTAGGGAGCCTGCTTTGGCAGGGGTGTTGGACCCGATGATCTCTCGAGGTCCCTTCCAACCCCTATGATTCTGTGATTCTTTGATTCTATGTGGGGTTACAGCCCACCCTTCCACATTATATGATCCCTTTAGGTCATTAATGAGTTTACGGTCTTCTTTCGTGTATTCTGGTTTACCTTCTAGAGATACTTGTCCATCAGGTATTAGCGCACCCTCTACCTTGATTGTTTCTCTTGTTTTGCTTCCCTGTCTGCCAGCTCATTTCCTCTTTCCAATTCTGTGCTCACTTTCTGGTGTGCCTTAATGTTCATAGTTGCCACCTTTTCAGGAAGTTGGGCTGCATTCAGGAGTTTCAAAATTTCTTCTGTGTGTTTGATGGTTTTTCCTTGAGAATTTATCAGTCCTCTTTCTTTCCATATTGCTCCGTGAGCATGTACCACCCCAAAGGCATATTTAGAGTCAGTCCAGATGTTTACAGTCTTTCCCTGGGCCTTCTCCTGGGCTCGGGTAAGAGCTATGATCTCGGCCTTTTGGGCCGAGACGTTGGCTGATAGCGGTCCGGACTCTATTACCTTTTCAGAAGTAATAACAGCATATCCGGAATGTCGCTTTCCATTTAACATATAGCTACTTCCATGGGTGAACCAATGTTCGGCTCCGTCGATAGGGACATCTTTAAGATCCGTGTGACTAGAGTACGTGGCCTCAATCGTTTCCAAGCAGTCGTGACTCACTGGCTCCCCGATGTTTCCATCGAGGAATGAAGCCAGATTGATGATGTTTGTGGTCACGATTTCAACATCATCTTGTTCAACCATTATAGCTTGGTATCTCAGGAACCTCTGTGGGGAAAGCCAATGCCCTCCCTTTGCCTCAAGGACTGCAGATATAGTGTGAGAAACTAGGACAGTCATTTTCTGGCCCAGGGTGAACTTTCGGGCTTCTTGGATGTTTAGAATGACAGCTGCCACTGCCCTCAGGCAGCTGGGCCACCCTTTTGCAGCGGCATCCATCTGTTTGGAGAAGTACGCTACTGCCCGTCCGTACGGTTCCAAATCTCGTGCCAATATTCCTCGCTGTGAGCCGAGCAGGGCGAGGAGTCCCTCCGCGAAATCCTGGGGCGCGCCTAGGGAGTCCTGTTCCTTACCGGATCCTGCAGCCGAGCAGAGAGGGTCCCATTTGGAGTGCCAAACTGATGCCTCGAGAAGCCGGAATCAAAACTCACTAGCCTTGGTGACTATTAAGCAGGTATCCTTTATTGCAGCGCTGGGCACACAGGGGATCGCTCCTCCGAATGTGTGCACCATGTAAAGCCACATTTTTCATATTTATACATATTAAATCTACATATTTATTATAATGTCTAAGAAAACGCAGGGTTATGCAAATTATTTCCAGGAAGTCATTTGCATTAACTCCTCCCAGACAGAGCATGCTCAGTGACACTCAGGGGGTCTTCCGGCGGTCTTCAGGGATGAAGGCTGGACGTCTTCCTCTCTCTCAGCGCATGCTCTTTACGGTTTTCTCCATAGTTTCTAAAACACATTCCTGAGCTCAAAAACACATTCCTGCACAAACTAGTTAGGAACCCCTTTTAGCTGAAAACAAGATATACTCTGTCTCTTAATTGGTCGTTGGTCTCATTATTTATGACTCCCCATCTTCACTTTCTTTATCTTCAAGGCTCTTCCACTGTTATGGCTAAATTTTGTAGCTGCTCTCACGAAACAGCTCACATGGTTACAGCCATATTCTACTAAAATCCAAAACAAATCTATTCTTAAAACATGAAAAATCTTATATTAAAGTTATATTAATTGTCTCTTAAGCTACATCTACATCAATCTACTCAGCGTTATTACATTTCATTGAATCAGAAGACCGCCAAAATTTTTAGGCACGATTTGCCCTTAGTGAAGTCATGTTGTCTGTCACCAATCACCTCCTTATTTTCCGTGAGCCTGAGCAGAGTTTCCAGGAGGATCTGCTCCATGATCTCTCCAGGCACAGAGGTGAGACTGACCGGCCTGTAGTTCCACGTCTCTTCCTTTTTTCCCTTTTTAAAAACGTAAGGTTATGTTTCCCCTTTTCCAGTCGGCGGGAATTTCACTGGACTGACACAACTTCGCAAATATGATGGAGAGTGGCTGTCCTGGTTTCAGCTATGATGGAGTTAATTATTTTTAGCAGTGGATGGAATGCCATGTTTGGGTGTTAGGATGAGAACAGTGCTGATCGCATCCTGATGTTTCTAGTTGTTGCCGGGCAATCAAGGACCTTTCTCAGCTCTGCATACTTCCTTACTAGTGAGAAAGGAGGGGACGTAGCCAGGACAGGTGACCCGAACTGGCCAAAGAAGATATTCCATGCCAGTTACGTCATGCTCAGTATAAAGGGGACTGGGGGGAAGAGGAGGAGACAACGCCAGGACGGGCAGTTTCTGGGTTCGGGGACGGCTCTAAGCTGTGCGGCCTGGGTTCTGTGGTTTGGTGAGAAACTGCATTGTGTATCACCAGTTTCATCTATTTTGTACTTTAAACTTCTGTTATTGTTATATCTAGTTTTCTGTTATTGTTTAGTAAACTATCCTTATCCCAACCTGCGTGGTTCTGGTTTCTAGGTTGTGGTTTCTTTCCCTTCTTTCTTCCTTCCCTTTTCCCCCTCCCCCAACTTTCCCTCCCCCTTCCTTTTAAAAGTACAAGCGACTGTGTGGGGTGCGGCCCTCGGCCGGGGCAAAACCACGACAGTCATTTTGGCGCCCAACGTGGGGCACGAACGGTTGGGATAACGGTAGATCTGACCCTGACTATCGCAATTAAGATAAGCACTGTTGTTTAAGCAATCTCTGGTCACGATGCTGTGGTATTTATTCACAAGGCTGTGTCCATGGCTGTGGCAGCAAAACCACCGCATGCTGTATACAATCCTGGCAGGATTCTTTACTCTCTCAGGTCTGCGGCTCCCATATTTGTTCCCATACTTCATTATAGTGTATTTTATGATATCGGTCTATGATACAATAATATCGATGATCATGAGTTTAAGCTGGTACTTGTATGAGGTTTTGCTGTCCTGTCCATTCTTTGGACAGGGAGGGGTTAATAACAGCAGCCAGTATGGTGGGGGCACTGCTTTCTTTTCCTTTGGGCTAAATGCAACAGCTCTTAGGGCAGTTTTTGAAAATCTTCAATATCTCTGGGATATTCAAACTAGCATTTTGCTATTGGTAGGTTTGGGGCAGATGGTTCAGTTTTTGTTATATATCAAGCATAGGTTTATGAATACCACTGAAGAGCTTTCTCCGAGACAGAATAATCACGAGTGGCAGGGCATGTGGCAAAGTATGGGCGAGTACCTAGGTACTTTCTCACGCCCGATGGTTTGGAACTTCACTCCTGAACAGCTACAAGACCCCGATCAAGTGACTGCATACCTAAAGAAAAATTGCTGTAGGTTTCCCAGAGATGGACACCTTACTGCACTGTGCTGGGCTCTGGCCACTATTTATCAAACACTGCTTGATAGCAGGCAGCACTGTCAGCACTGCCAGCACTGTGAGGGAGAAGGGAAAGGAAACAGACTGGCAGATACTATAGCTGCTGCAACCACTGGGGCTGACACTGCAGCTACTGCAACCCCTGTGACTGACACTGCAGCTACTGTAATCTCTACAGCAGACACTGCAGATGATCAGAAAAACCAACCCACACCAGTGTCTGTTGCTCCCGTACAAAAGAGGAAATGCACAAAGAAATCAGTTCGCATAGTGACGGATAAGGATGATGATCAACCAGGGCCATCTCGAGGATATCAGGAGGAGGCAGAACCAGAGATTGTTACCCGATCCCTGACTTTGAGTGAGCTGCGTGAGGTTCGAAAAGATTTCACCCGCCACCCAAGTGAGCACATTATCACTTGGTTGCTCCGATGTTGGGATCACGGGGCCAATAGTTTGGAGTTAGAAGGCAGAGAGGCCAAGCAGTTGGGATCCCTAGCTAGAGAAGGAGGAATTGACAAAGCAATTGGGAGGAGGCCGGAAATCCTCAGCCTCTGGAGGCGACTACTGTCAAGTGTGCAGGAAAGATATCCCATAAAGGAATATATTACATGTCAGAC
The DNA here is from genome assembly GCA_020800305.1 of Porphyrio hochstetteri. Classification (NCBI taxonomy): domain Eukaryota; kingdom Metazoa; phylum Chordata; class Aves; order Gruiformes; family Rallidae; genus Porphyrio; species Porphyrio hochstetteri. Next base: position 1,081,723 of record JAJHSY010000137.1, on the reverse strand, counting down.
ACCCAAGTGTAACAGCATAGAGACAGCTATCCAGCACCTGAGAGAATTAGCTGTACGGGAGATAATTTATTATGATCTGGACAATTCACGGCTTCCCGATGATCCCGATGAAGTCCTATGCACTCCAGATATGTGGCGTAAGGTTGTACGAAGTGCACCAGCAGGGTACACCAATTCACTGGCAGTAATTGACTGGAATGATATGGATCCACCAACCGTAAATGAGGTGGCCTGCCGACTCCGGAAATACCAAGACAATGTTTCCCTCTCCGTCATTGCAGCAGTAGAGAAACTGGTTCAACGACTTGACAACAATGTGTCCAACTCCCAACCCGTATGGAGCAATGTTGCAGCTACTGGGAGAAAGCGTCCATCGTTCCAAGAGGGAGAATACACACCACGACGTACATTGTGGTTTTACCTGCTTGATCATGGAGAGGACATGAGGGAATGGGATATGCAGCCCACCTCAGCCCTTCGAGCACGAGTAAATGAGCTGCGGGGTAAAACATTCGCACAACGAGATTCTGCCAGGAAGAAGGCTGCACCAGTTTCTACTGGGCAGTTCCCTAGACCAACTGGAAGGCCTACCTATATGTCTGATGTGTCTGATCCTCTTGAAAGGACCTCTAAGTCCTTTATGCAACCAGTGGAAAACAAATATGATCAGCAGCAATAGAGGGGCCCTGCCTCCAGCCAAGTGGTACGCCACAATTGACATTGCGAATGCTTTCTTCTCGATCCCACTGGCGCCAGAGTGCAGGCCACAGTTTGCTTTCACCTGGAGAGGCATCCAATACACGTGAAATCGTCTGCCCCAGGGGTGGAAACATAGCCCCACCATCTGCCACGGACTAATCCAGAATACACTGGAAAAGGGTGAAGCACCAGAGCACCTGCAGTACATTGATGACATCATTGTATGGGGCAACACAGCAGAGGAAGTTTTTGAAAAAGGAAACAGGGTAATTAAAATCCTTTTAGAAGCCGGTTTTGCTATAAAACGAAGTAAAGTCAAGGGGCCTACGTGAGAAATCCAGTTTTTAGGAATAAAATGGCAGGAATGCGTACCTCAAGGGGATTTGATTTTGGGTGAGAATAGCCAATATAATTAATAGAGTAGAAATTATAATAATTGCCAAATAACCCATTATTGTATATTCATTATTGTTATGATTGCTGTATGTTGTACCATAGCATTATAGCCGGAGTCATACAAGTTAATGAAGAATGAGTGCCATGATGATGGAACTAAAGCCTGGCCTCTCAAGAACTTTTTTTTTTCCTTTTTTTTCCCTTTGAAAATAAACTCTGACCCACAGACTATGAGCATGGACCATGCCAGGTGTATCAGTCAAGAGCCTGAGATGCAGCATGCAACGAGCCAATGGAACATACAATTATTCTGAGAAACTGTTACGACAAATGGAGCCTGAAAATCATGGACTAAATGAACTCAACAACTTCAGAGGGATGATTCACAGACTGAGGGAATAAGATCTGTATGCACGTATGTGTGCATACATGTGTACATACATATATGGGTGTGTGAAACACGAAACTGGTTGTACCCAAAGAAAATTGTTGGATCTGGTCATGACGTAAATGGTATGGAATAAGGGGTGGATAATGTCCTGGTTTCAGCTATGATGGAGTTAATTATTTTTAGCAGTGGATGGAATGCCATGTTTGGGTGTTAGGATGAGAACAGTGCTGATAGCACCCTGATGTTTCTAGTTGTTGCCGGGCAATCAAGGACCTTTCTCAGCTCTGCATACTTCCTTACTAGTGAGAAAGGAGGGGACGTAGCCAGGACAGGTGACCCGAACTGGCCAAAGAGGATATTCCATGCCAGTTACGTCATGCTCAGTATAAAGGGGACTGGGGGGAAGAGGAGGAGACAACGCCAGGACAGGCAGTTTTCTGGGTACGGGGACGGGCTCTAAGCTGTGCGGCCTGGGTTCTGTGGTTTGGTGAGAAACTGCATTGTGTATCATCAGTTTCATCTATTTTGTACTTTAAACTTCTGTTATTGTTATATCTAGTTTTCGGTTATTGTTTAGTAAACTATCCTTATCCCAACCTGCGTGGTTCTGGTTTCTAGGTTGTGGTTTCTTTTCCTCCTTTCTTCCTTCCCTTTTCCCCCTCTCCCCCAACTTTCCCTCCCCCTTCCTTTTAAAAGTACAAGCGACTGTGTGGGGTGCGGCCCTCGGCCGGGGCAAAACCACGACACAAGCATAGGTTTATGAATACCACTGAAGAGCTTTCTCCGAGACAGAATAATCACGAGTGGCAGGGCATGTGGCAAAGTATGGGCAAGTACCTAGGTACTTTCTCACGCCCGATGGTTTGGAACTTCACTCCTGAACAGCTACAAGACCCCGATCAAGTGACTGCATACCTAAAGAAAAATTGCTGTAGGTTTCCCAGAGATGGACACCTTACTGCACTGTGCTGGGCTCTGGCCACTATTTATCAAACACTGCTTGATAGCAGGCAGCACTGTCAGCACTGTCAGGGAGAAGGGCAAGGAAACAGACTGGCAGATACTATAGCTGCTGCAACCACTGGGGCTGACACTGCAGCTACTGCAACCCCTGTGACCGACACTGCAGCTACTGTAATCTCTACAGCAGACACTGCAGATGATCAGAAAAACCAACCCACACCAGTGTCTGTTGCTCCCGTACAAAAGAGGAAATGCACAAAGAAATCAGTTCGCATAGTGACGGATAAGGATGATGATCAACCGGGACCATCCCGAGGATATCAGGATGAGGCAGAACCAGAGATTGTTACCCGATCCCTGACTCTGAGTGAGCTGCATGAGGTTCGAAAAGATTTCACCCGCCACCCAAGTGAGCACATTATCACTTGGTTGCTCCGATGTTGGGATCACGGGGCCAATAGTTTGGAGTTAGAAGGCAGAGAGGCCAAGCAGTTGGGATCCCTAGCTAGAGAAGGAGGAATTGACAAAGCAATTGGGAGGAGGCCGGAAATCCTCAGCCTCTGCAGGCGACTACTGTCAAGTGTGCAGGAAAGATATCCCATAAAGGAATATATTACATGTCAGACACCCAAGTGTAACAGCATAGAGACAGCTATCCAGCACCTGAGAGAATTAGCTGTACGGGAGATAGTTTATTATGATCTGGACAATTCACGGCTTCCCGCTGATCCTGATGAAGTCCTATGCACTCCAGATATGTGGCGTAAGGTTGTACGAAGTGCGCCGTCAGGGTACACCAATTCACTGGCAGCAATTGACTGGAATGATATGGATCCACCAACCGTAAATGAGGTGGCCTGCCGACTCCGGAAATACCAAGACAGTGTTTCCCTCTCCGTCATTGCAGCAGTAGAAAAACTGGTTCAACGACTTGACAACAATGTGTCCAACTCCCAACCCGTATGGAGCAATGTTGCAGCTACTGGGAGAAAGCGTCCATCGTTCCAAGAGGGGGAATACACACCACGACGTACATTGTGGTTTTACCTGCTTGATCATGGAGAGGACATGAGGGAATGGGATATGCAGCCCACCTCAGCCCTTCGAGCACGAGTAAATGAGCTGCGGGGTAAAACATTCGCACAACGAGATTCTGCCAGGAAGAAGGCTGCACCAGTTTCTACTGGGCAGTTCCCTAGACCAACTGGAAGGCCTACCTATATGTCTGATGTGTCTGATCCTCTTGAAAGGACCTCTAAGTCCTTTATGCAACCAGTGGAAAACAAATATGATCAGCAGCAATAGAGGGGCCCTGCCTCCAGCCAAGTGGTACGCCACAATTGACATTGCGAATGCTTTCTTCTCGATCCCACTGGCGCCAGAGTGCAGGCCACAGTTTGCTTTCACCTGGAGAGGCATCCAATACACGTGGAATCGTCTGCCCCAGGGGTGGAAACATAGCCCCACCATCTGCCATGGACTAATCCAGAATACACTGGAAAAGGGTGAAGCACCAGAGCACCTGCAGTACATTGATGACATCATTGTATGGGGCAACACAGCAGAGGAAGTTTTTGAAAAAGGAAACAGGGTAATTAAAATCCTTTTAGAAGCCGGTTTTGCTATAAAACGAAGTAAAGTCAAGGGGCCTACGTGAGAAATCCAGTTTTTAGGAATAAAATGGCAGGAATGCGTACCTCAAGGGGATTTGATTTTGGGTGAGAATAGCCAATATAATTAATAGAGTAGAAATTATAATAATTGCCAAATAACCCATTATTTTATATTCATTATTGTTATGATTGCTGTATGTTGTACCATAGCATTATAGCCGGAGTCATACAAGTTAATGAAGAATGAGTGCCATGATGATGGAACTAAAGCCTGGCCTCTCAAGAACGTTTTTTCTTTTTTCCCTTTGAAAATAAACTCTGACCCACAGACTATGAGCATGGACCATGCCAGGTGTATCAGTCAAGAGCCTGAGATGCAGCATGCAACGAGCCAATGGAACATACAATTATTCTGAGAAACTGTTACGACAAATGGAGCCTGAAAATCATGGACTAAATGAACTCAACAACTTCAGAGGGATGATTCACAGACTGAGGGAATAAGATCTGTATGCACGTATGTGTGCATACATGTGTACATACATATATGGGTGTGTGAAACACGAAACTGGTTGTACCCAAAGAAAATTGTTGGATCTGGTCATGACGTAAATGGTATGAAATAAGGGGTGGATAATGTCCTGGTTTCAGCTATGATGGAGTTAATTATTTTTAGCAGTGGATGGAATGCCATGTTTGGGTGTTAGGATGAGAACAGTGCTGATCGCATCCTGATGTTTCTAGTTGTTGCCGGGCAATCAAGGACCTTTCTCAGCTCTGCATACTTCCTTACTAGTGAGAAAGGAGGGGACGCAGCCAGGACAGGTGACCCGAACTGGCCAAAGAAGATATTCCATGCCAGTTACGTCATGCTCAGTATAAAGGGGACTGGGGGGAAGAGGAGGAGACAATGCCAGGACGGGCAGTTTCTGGGTTCGGGGACGGCTCTAAGCTGTGCGGCCTGGGTTCTGTGGTTTGGTGAGAAACTGCATTGTGTATCACCAGTTTCATCTATTTTGTACTTTAAACTTCTGTTATTATTATATCTAGTTTTCTGTTATTGTTTAGTAAACTATCCTTATCCCAACCTGCGTGGTTCTGGTTTCTAGGTTGTGGTTTCTTTCCCTTCTTTCTTCCTTCCCTTTTCCCCCTCCCCCAACTTTCCCTCCCCCTTCCTTTTAAAAGTACAAGCGACTGTGTGGGGTGCGGCCCTCGGCCGGGGCAAAACCACGACAGTGGCTTAGCCACTTCATCCGCCAGTTCCCTCAGGACCCGTGGATGCATCTCATCAGGTCCCATGGACCTGTGCAACTTCATGTTCTTTAGATGGTCTCAAACCAGATCTTCCTCTACAGTGGGTGGTTCTTCATTCTCCCAGTTCCTGCCTTTGCCTTCTGAGGCTTGGCAGGTGTGGCCAGAGCCCTTGCTGGTGAAGACCGAGGCAAAAAAGTCATTGAGTACTCAGCCTTCTCCACATCCTGGGTAACCAGATCCCCTGTTTCCTTACGGAGGGGTCAATATTCTCCCTAGTCTTCCTTTTATCACTAATGTACCTATAGAAACTTTTCTTGTTGTCCTTGATATCCCTGGCCAGACTTAATTCTGTGAGGGCTTTAGCTTTCCTAACGTGATCCCTGACTGCTCAGACAATTTCTCTGCATTCCTCCCAGGCTACCTGCATTTGCTTCCAGCCTTTGTAGGCTTCCTTTTTGTATTTGAGTCTTTCCAGGAGCTCCTCGTTCATGCATGCAAGCCTCCTGGCCTTTTTTCCTGACTTTCTCTTTGTTGGGATGCATCTCTTCTGAGCTTGGAGGAGGTGATTCTTGAACACTAACCACCTTTCTTGGGCCCCTGTGGCCAACCTAGAGGCTTTCTACAATGGAGTGACTACATCAGTGGACAAGGGAAGAGCAATGGATGTCATCTATTTGGACTTCTGCAAGGCCTTTGACACAGTCCCCCACAACATCCTCCTCCCTAACCTGAAGAAATGCGGATTTGATGGGTGGACTGTCCGGTGGAAAAAGGAAGAAAGGGAAAAAGGAAAAAAAGGACAATGAAAAAGAGAAGGAGAAAGAAAGAGAAAGAGCAAGACAAAGAAAAATAAAAAGTTTAAGACTAGCACAAATTTCCACAACTGGACATGTGGATGAACGTCCAGTCTTTCGCAAGAGATGCAGAACTGCTACACTTGCTGATGTCTTAGTATCTGCAGTAAAATACAAGGCACATCCAAATAATATAGCATACACACAGTTGACCAATTTTAAAGAGACAATTGGGTTTTGTATAATTGTAAGTGAAGGTTTCTTATTTGGAGAATTGTAACAAAGTATAATTTTTAGTGGCCTTACCTCTACAATACGTGCCCTAAGACTGTATTGTATGACTGCAAGTCAGTTAAATCTCTTGTATTTTTTCTTACTTGGAAGCTTATCTTCACCTGCAAAACAGGATAGCAACATTTTACTAGGGGCAAGTCCTGCCTGACCAATCTATTGGCTTTCTACAGTGGAGTAACTGCATCAGTAGACAGGGGAAGAGCTACGGATGTCATCCATCTGGATGTCTGCAAGGCCTTTGACATGGTCCCCCACAACACCCTTCTCTCTAAGTTGGAGAGAGATGGATTTGATGGGTGGACCGTTCAGTGGATAAGGAATTGGCTGGATGGTCGCATCCAGAGGGTAGTGGTCAATGGTTTGATGTCCAGATGGAAGATGGTGACAAGCGGTGCTCCTCAAGGGTCCGTACTGGGACCAGTGCTGTTTAATATCTTTATTAATGATATTGACAGCAGGATCGAGTGCATCCTCAGCAAGTTTGCTGATGACACCAAGCTGAGTGGTGAGGTTAATGTGCCAGAGGGACGGCATGCCATCCAGAAGGAGCTGGACAGGCTGGAGAAGTGGGCCCAGGTGAACCTCATGAGGTTCAACAAAAGCCAAGTGCAGGGTCCTGCACCTGGGTCAGGACAATCCTCGTTATCCATACAGGTAAGGTGAGGATGTGCTGGAAAGCAGCCCTGAGGCAAAGAACTTGGGGGTGCTGGTGGATGAAAAACTGGACATGAGCCACCAATGTGCATCTGCAGCCCAGAAGGCCAACCCCATCCTGGGCTGCATCAAAAGAAGTGTGGCCAGCAGATCAAGAGAGGTAATTCTGCCCCTTCTACTCTGCTCCGGTGAGACCCCACCTGGAGTATTGCGTCCAGCTCTGGAGCCCTGTGGCAGTTTGCCACTCCCCTTTTCAGCTGGACAGGGGAGAAAATAGATATATTGTGAGGCTTAGGATTCGAGATAAAGACAGGGAGAGATCATTCCGCAATTACTGTCACAGGCAAAACAGACTCACACAGAATAAAGGAAAGAAAACTAATTTATTACACTACACCGCACACCCAGTGAAACCAGAGTCGGGTAATGAGAAGTGCGACCAGATCTTAAAGCACCTCCCCCCACCCCTCCCTTCTTAGCAGACTTCACTTTAGTCATGATTTTGCTCCCTTCTTCCCCCCATTGTGACACGGGGAGGGGCAGGGACTGGGGGAATGGGGTTTTCTGTCAGTTCCTCCCAAGTTGTTTTCCTTCTTGGCTGGCGGGGGGGGCATTTCTCACACCCTTCCCCTGCTGCACCGTGGGGTCCCACCCACGGGAGACAGTCCTTCACGAACATCGCCAACGTGAGTCCTTTCTGTCGGGGCGTCATCGCCTCACCAATTGCCTCAGCATGTCTCCCTTCCATGGGGTGCTGACCTTCAAGCCCAGACTGCTCCAGCCTGGTCCCCCCCCGAGTCACAAGTCCCCCAGCAAACCTGCTCCGGTGTGGGTTGGTATCTCCACAGGCTGTAGATGGAATCTCTGCTCCCCGTCATTATCCATGGGCTGCAGGGGGACAGCCTGCTCCACCATGGTTTTTTCCATGGGCTGCAGGGGAATCTCTCTCTCCAGCACCTGCAGCACCTCATCCCCCCCTCTCCTTCTTCACTGACCTTGGTGCCTGCACAATTTCTTACATCTTCTGTCTCAGTTTTGCTTAGCTGCGCTGCCGAGATAGCTTCTGCAGGCAGCAGCTAGAGCTCTCTGCAAGCCGCAGACTATAAACATCGGCCAATTCAAGGCCAAAGTTGCTGCTGACCAGGGCTGAGCCAATTGGAGATGGTCACAGCGCCTCTGGGAATCACATATAGGAGAAAAAAAACAGCAAGGAAATGCATTTTGCCACTGGAGAAGGGGAGTGAGAAGATGTAACAAGCTGTGCGGACACCAAGGCCAGGCCCGAAGGAGAAGGGGAGGGGGGGAAGAATGAGGCTCTCCGAGTGCTGGAAAGAGAGATTCCCCTGCAGACTGTGGAGAAGACCATGGTGGAGCAGGTGTCCCCTCACAGCCCATGGATAAGGACAGGGAGCAGAGACATCTACGGCCTGTGAAGAGATTGATCCACGCCTCAGCAGGTTCGCCAGGGGACTTATGACTTTGCGGGGGACCAGGCCGGGGGAGTCTGGGCCCAAACGTCAGCACCCATGGAAGGGAGTCCTGCTGAGAGGCCTGTGGTGAGGAGATGACTCCCTGGTAGAGAGGACTCACGCTGAAGGAGTTTGTGGATATGACTGTCTCGCGTGGGTGGGACCCCACAGTGCTGCAGGGGAAGTGTGTGTATGTGTGTGTGTGTGTGTGTAATGCCCCCCTCCCAGCTGAGACGGAAGACAACTCAGGAGGAATGGACCGAAAATCCCCATTGCCCATTCCCTGCCCCTCCCCGTGCCGTGGTGGGGGGGGGAAGAAGGGAGCGAATTTATGATTATAGTCAAGTGTGTGAAGAAGGGAGGGGTGGGGGTAGGGGGGAAGTAGAAGTGTTAAGATATAGAGGAGGAAAGCAGCTTGTGAGGAATTGCCCGAACCCCACTCCCCATTCCCTGCCCCTCCCCGCACCATGTTGGGGGAGGGAAGAAGGGAGTAAAATCGTGATGAAGGTTTAAGTCTGCCAAGAAGGGAGGGGTGGGGGGAAGGTGCTTTAAGACCTGGCCACACTTCTCATTACCTGACTCTGGTTCACTGGGTGTGTAGTTGTAGTAGTAATAAATCACTTTTCTTTCTTTTATTCTGTGTTGAGTCTGTTTTGCCCATTGCACTAATTGGAGAGTGATCCCTCTGTCCTTATCTCGAGTCCTAAGCCTCCCGATATATAATTTCTCCCCTTTTTGGCTGAAAAGGGGAGTGAGCGAGCGGCTTTGGTGGGCATTTGGCCTCTAGCCAGGGCAAAACCACCACATCTTCTCACTCCCTTCTCTGGTGGCAAAATGCAGCTGCTTGCATTTTTTTTCCTCCTAAATATGATTCCCAGAGGCGCTGTGACCATCGCCGATTGACTCAGCCTTGGTCAACAACAACTCCGGCCTTGAATCAGCTGATGCTTACTCTCTTGGGCCTGCAGAGAGCTTCTAGCTGCTTCTTGCAGAAGCCACCCCTGCAGCCCCCCCTTCTCCACCAGGATCCAGCCACACAAAACTGCGACATCATCCTTCCTTTCCATATAGAAGATAACAGCTATGATGATCTTCCTGTGTTATCATTGGCGTCAAGATTACTATTCTAACAAAAAGACTCTAACTTCACAGACTCACAGAACAGCTGAGGCAGGAAGGGACCTTTGGAGATCATCTAGTCCCAGCCCCCCTGCTCGAAGCAGGGTCAGCTACAGCAGCTTGCTTGGGGCCTTGCCTGTTCAAACTCACTCACTTTATATTAGATTATTTTACTTAAATTAGGCCAATCTACTTCTACATTTGATCTTGCTTGCTAAAGAAATCAGTATCGCTGGGTTCTATGTTAATGAGTTTCTCTGTAAGACCGGGGCCTTCAGCATGGCGTGGAATTATTGTGCAGGATATAACCAGGAATTTAGAAGATTCCCATACTGAAAAACATGGGCTACAAGTCGGGGGATAAAGGGAAGTCCAGCTTCTCCACTGACAACAAATTCTCTCTTGCAATTTCAAGTACATTATTTTGTCAGGAATTATTAGAGGCACCTCCACTTCACAAAAGGGTTTTATTAGTTTGACCAGAAAAATACTGCTCTCAACATTCAAAATAATAACGGATCTTAGGGGAAAATATGCCTGCAAAGAACATTTCTATCAGACCTTTCCAGAAATAGTACATAGTGGACATAAATCCAATCTTAAATTGAAGAGACCGACACCATTCTCAACAAATTCTTTGAAAGTACTGGGTTTTTTTAAAAAGACTGTGACAGTTTATCAGTTAATTACCACTCTATACAACTCAAACCAAATAAATGTTTATCATAGTTTAGCCCCTGCTGGTAACTAAGCACCATGCAGCTGCTCACTCACCCCTCCCCTCCTAAGAGGATAGGGAGGAGAATAGAAAAAAACCACCTTATGGTCTGAGATAAAGACAGTCTCATAGGATAACAAAGAAAGATAATAATAATAGTAATAATAGTAACAAAAATAATAACAAAACCAATAACAACCACAATATATATGTAAAACACGTGATGAACAAATGCAATTGACGTGCGGAAGGGAAAATAAGCCTCAGTGCCCAGACTGTTTCCAAGCAGCAGTTCTGCCTCCTAGGTAGCCTCCCCAGTTAGATATGGAGCAATTATTATAATCACACGTAAATTACTAACCAATCACTGTAACTGGGAGTGCATTACCTTGTAAAATTTGTGTATAAATATAGCAAAACTGCCAGCTCTGGATGTGCTTGATTTGTGGAAATCCCAGGCCTGAATAAAAGCAATATCGCCCCCGTGTGTGGGAATTGGCTTACTGCACACCGGGTAATGAATCCACTTTTTGGATAACACTGGCACAAGACACTAGTCTCACCAGGAAAAAGTTCTCAGCTATGAGCACATGGGAATCCCAGCATCCATAAGCACTCTCGTTGTAGAAATGAAAAGAAACCCTAATTTTGCTGCAAGGTGTGGTTGGGGGGGGGGGGGGCGCTGCAGGGGTGGGCTCTTGTGAGACAAGATCGGGGCTGCCCTGTGCTGAACACAGCTGGTTTGACAGTGGACTCACCGCTGACCAAAGATGGGCCAATCAGTGTAGTTGGTGATGCCCCTGTGAAAACATATTTAAGAAAGGGAAAAACGTTGCACAGGCAGGGAAAAAAGTGTGAGAAACAGCTCTAGGCACTACTTGTTTAGGGCTGCCACATCATGTCAGATCTGGCCTTTGTTTCAAAGGAATTCTCAAAGTTTTGGTCAGAGAACTACTAGAAAGATTGGCCTCTCAACGTGCTTGAGGAGGTTAACTTCTAATATGTCAAATATCAACAGGAAACATGAGCACTTATATGTTCTGTGATATGTCAGAATGATAGGCAGTGAGGAAGAGAAAGATTAAGAATTACCAAACACCGCTGTAGGAGAAATTCATATTGTAACTGATCAGCAGTGGTAATTTGTGACCAAGGAATGATCTGGCATGGAAGGCAAGAAGGCCCAATTGCAGAAGGGGTTAAACTGGCTGGAAACAGGAATGCTAGAGACAGAAGGACTCCCAGGTAAGGGAGTGAAGTTTGCTGATGAGATAAGAAATGCTGCAGCATTGCCTTGTAACAATCCTAGAACGCAAGTGCTCAGGAGCCACCTTTGGGCAGCAGAACTGGCTCTGGGGAATGAACCCAGTGCTGGGCCAAGGCACCCCATGCCTACAATTCATGGGACTGGTGCACGTGTATATAAGGAAAGGGCTCGTGAAGCATCTTTGCTTATGGCAGTAGGACTGTCCAATGCATTGTTCATTAATCATGTTGGCTTTTTTTATTTAAGCACAAACATGTGTTTAATCTGCCTCAAGGGATACAATAAAAATTCCCCAACACCACACATGTAAACTAAGTTGAACGTTAAATCAACTTTTATTCAAAGCACCTATTAATACGACAGCATATTTATTCTTCTGCTGTTAAGTCATGCCAAATTACAGCTTAATCTTATGAAGCAGAGAACACCAGTATTTCTTGTATGCAATCACTTTTTAACAAAACAAGAGGCAGTCTTCCACCTCAGTTATTTACTTGTTATTTTACCCAAAATTTGTTAACTTACACAGAAGTACTTGAGCTGTCTGAATTTTTTCTACATCTAGATTTCGGTGTACTTGCCATACTGAAAGTAGTATTGTGCAAGTTGTCAAAATCATTACAGCTGACTGGGAAAATCAGTTCTATTGAATTAAGTTATGACTTGGATCTGCAACTGGCTGTTGATTAGTCTTGTGCCCTGTGAAATAGCACTCACAAGCAATTCCGAGTTATGACTCACAAGTACAACAGATTCATGCTCAAGACTAATTTTGGGATCAGACTATTTGTATGCAGCCCACTGAACAGTCAAAAGCACGTAACCGAGAAATTCTAATCCCACACCCATGAATTGCCAGGTAGTTTTACATAGGCTAACAAGCCTGAAATGATTACAAAGTGTTTAATTTTTTTAAAGACCAAAACTGAAGTGCATTAATACGTCATTTTAAACAAACCGGGTGAACACAACAATTGCAGTTTCTGTTGCAGAATTAGACTGCTTTTCTGAAACAGCTGTATGCATCTAGTCAGTCTGTATCAAGTAATTGAACATTTTTTTTTCTTCTCACTTAAGAAAGAGGGAAAGTCTGAATTCTTATCTGAATTTCCTGACCTTCAATGAGAGGGTAGAGTTAAAAGCAAGTGGGTCAGTAAATATTACTTATTAACATCACCTAAAGCAGTAGCTCAACTAAAGAGTTTATCCAATTTGGAAAAAAAAAAAATCTGTAGCATATTAGGAATCTCTGGTTGCCTTTCAAGCAAAATACAGAAAGAGATCACCATGAGACTATGGTACTTGAAAGTACAAAGTACTCATGAGGTGACAAGATTTAGTACTAAATGCTTTTGATCTGCATCTTAGAGCATTAGGTAGTGCTCTGTACCTTCATTTATTTGGGAAATTGTCCTGGTTCTGGCCAGGCCAGAGTTAACCTCCCCCGCCCTCCCCCCACCCCAGCAGCCAGCACAGGTGAGCTGAGTTAGCCTGGGCTGTTTTCTGCACCACCTGTCAACACTCCTCCATAAAAGGGGCTGGTTGGGATGGGTGCTTGTGGGTGCTTCCAGGGCAGTCTGAGTGGGGCCTGGCCTGCGTGAGTGGGGCCTGGCCTGCGTGAGTGGTATTTGCTGTGGACTGTTCTTGTTCTCTGTTTACAGTGGTTTTGTCAGTAAACTGTCCTTATCCCAACCCATGGAGGCTCTGTCTCTTTTTCCCCTGAGAGTGAGTGAGTAGCGTGTGGTGCTTAGCAACTGGCTGGGGCTGAACCACCACAGTCCTTTTTTGGCACCCAGTGTGGGCTACAAGGGATTGGGATAATGGTAGGTCTGACACAAGTGTGTTAAAGCTGAGAGAAACATTTACCATGTTGTTCAAAGAAGTGATGGCAGCTATGATATTGTTTGATCACCTGGCTGTGGTATATGAACCCCCACCCTCTTTATGCAATCCCTGTTATGGTGTTTATCACCTCAGGGAGGGCAGTCAGATTTTTAATTCTGTTATACTGTGTGATATTGGTTTATGATGAGATGCTATCTGTGTTTGTGAGCCTCAGAGAGTATTTCTATGTGGCCTTTCTGTCATTTCCATCTATTGGGCAGCATATCTTAGCACTATTTAACAATCATGCTCAATTTATGGGGAAGATGGGGGGAGGGTGCGGGGGGTGTGGTGGTGTGCTTTTTCCTCCCCTTTTTCCTTTAGGCTTGTTACAGCATCTTTTGAGAACTTTTACTACCCCTGGGATGTTCAGAACAGCATATGCCTCTTGCTCGCTCTTCTGAATGTCTTTATGGTCTTATGTGTTGCCAGCAACTGTTTCAAGAATATTGCCAAGAGATCCTCCCTGGGGCTGAAGGGTCAGGAGTGGCATGGTGTACGGGAGGGCATGAGCAAATGCCTAGACAAGAAAAACAGATCCATAGGCGCTGTGGCTACCCGAAACTCAGAAACCAACACTGTAAGCTGAGCCAGAAGGAACCCTTACAACAGGCATTATAGCTGCACTCAGACCCTGCAGCTGCTCCAACCCCCACAACAAGCAGCATGGGTACTCAAACCTCAGAGGCAAATCCTGTAGCTGAGCCAGAAAGCCAACCAGTACCAATATCAATCGCCCCTATACAGAAGAAGAAATGCATGAAGAAATCAGTTCATCATCTTTCATGATGCGGACGGAGACCACTGAGAACCTGAAGAGGCAATATATAGATGGGCTCGTGAGCGAGGGGTGGATTTAACCATGGACACTGTTTCGCAGGTTATCCATGAATGTGAAACATGTGCCTCGATCAAGCAAGCCAAGTGGTCAAAGCCTCTGTGGTATGGAGGATGATGGCTGAAATATAAATATGGAGAGGCCTGGCAGATCGATTACATCACTCTCCCGCAGACAAGCCAAGGCAAGCGGTATGTGCTCACAATGGTAGAAACAACCACTGGCTGGCTGGGAACTTATCCTATTCCACATGCCACTGCCCGGAACACCATCCTGGGTCTTGAGAAGCAGTGTTCTGTACCTTCTTTTATTTAGGAAATATACAATTTCACACAGTTAACATAATCAAAACTGCCTTTGGAAGCCTATTTTCTGGTTATATAGTGAATACTTTTTTGCCATGTTTAACTGATAGCTGTGCTACGGTTTGTGAAACACAAAATTGGCATGTTATCCTGAGGTAAAGCAAGAAGGTGGCTTTATGCACAGCAAGTATGGAGGCTTCTATTTGCTGATACTCATAGAGCAATACTTTAAAACTCAAGTGTTTGCTAATAGGAGATCTAAAATAGTTTAGTACAATTCAATACTCCCTTTATTAACAAAAGCAAGTGCCAAACCTTTAAAAGGGTCCAAAAATATCTAAAAGAAAAATGTTACCACTTGTTTACTTTTGTCTAGACCTTGAAAGACTAATCATTTTCAGATAAACCCAACAACGTGCGCAAATGTTCCTAACATCATACATTAGGAAGAACAAGTGCTACTCAAGCCAAGAGATTCTGCTGAGATCAAATAGAAAAACCCATAAAATAGCAAAATCAGGTCTCATATCTTGAGCAGTCGTAGTGAAGGTCCTGAACTATCTTACAGTTTCCTGCATGAAGCAGTTTCCTCCCCTCTACAAGTTGAGATATCTAAGCTTTGCCTTCTGCCTTAGTGATAATAGGTAAAAATATACCAACCTTAGGAAACTTGGTTCCATTGCTGCTTATAGTATCTTCAGACCTACCACTTAATATAGTGAGATAAATACTTTCCCTTTTGCCAGCCACCTTTGGCCACATGTATCATTCTGCTAACACTGTGCAAGTGCTTCCTGGGAAAACCGTTTCAAATAAAGTTAACCTTGCAAAAATCTAGCTTCCCACAACATGAAGTTTGTCCACCCTGCATTATGCAGTTTCATATTTACAAGTTACTTAAGCTTTACATTTGTCTTCTACCTTACAAAAAGTGCAACTCTCTCACCCCGTCTTATGGGGTGACAACACTCTTCATAAGTTCTACACAACAGCAGCCTATGATAAGTAAATAAGGTGCTTAGATTATGCCCAGGATCTAACTGGGTAAGGACCATCAAGTACCACCATTTTGTAAAGGCAGGCTCCGTTCCTATGCTACTGTCACAGTGGTGCCACAGCTAGGTTTGCAAGCTCAATAAGAGCCAATGCACCATGCATGCGTTCACGCTGTTCCTGGAGGTGGCGGTGAGCAGCTGAATGAGCGTTATTTTTCTCTTCATCATATTGAAGATATCCTATTGGGTCCTGCTGTTCCTGATCCATTTTCTGGTTTGTTTTGCTTTTCAAAGAGGGAGCACGCTGTTCTCTAGTCTCCCAGTATCTACAACATCAGAGGTGGAGAATGCTTTTAAGTTATGTACAGTTTATGTAAGAACTACCATTCAAAGACAGCAAAGACCTTCCAAGTATTTTCTTGCACATGAGTAATCGCTCCCCTCTTTCAACCCTTTTGTGGCACTATTTAAGCTGTCAGAAGCCTCCTTTATTCAGCATTTTAAGTGTAGAAGTGTCCAAGGGACATCTGATCCTTCACACAGATCTTTGTTTCATGGTATTCCCACCAGTCAGCTCTCCCTGTGCATACACGATTGTTGTTCCTCACATATAAATGCAAATTCAGCAGTATGACTGTAGCCCTAACATGGTATTAGCTAGTGTTGTTCAAGCAAAGAAATGCATGTAAGTAGAGAAGGAAAAACAGATGAGAAAGCCTCATGAGGAACTTTGTCTTAACCTGGAGTCAGCACTTTTTAAAGCTGTTAATAACAGGCAAGGCTGGGCTGAATCATGCTAAAGGAACAGCTGGGTTTTGTTTGCAGGGTTTTTTGGTTGTTTGGGGTTTTTTTTGCCTCTAAGAATAAAACACTTTCTCAGGCCCCTCTGTGTTTAAGTTTAGAAAGAGATCACACCATAAGGAAACTTACTTTGCTAGCCACTCAGCTGCAGCTTTATTGTCAGCTGTCTGGTTTTTACTCACTCTGACCAGGAGTTCTTCCCTCTTCAGCCGGGCATATGGGTGTTTGGGGCAATGACGGTTTGCATGTGTGAATCTGCTCAAACAGCCTTAAAACCAAAACTATACCAATGAAGAACACATTAAGGAAAGCCATCAGCTGACATGTTAGCACGACATCTGTGAGACGAAGATGCTCCTGAATTCAACCTTCCTTACTCCACAAAAACCTGGATTCAGTTGAAAACAGCACACTAGGCACAAGGCCCATAACATTCCCAATCGTTTACAATTACTGATAACCTGGCTTATATAATCAAGCATGCAATCCTTATATCTAAATTTGTGTGATTATGTACAGATTCTGTGTGGCTTCTCCCTTCCCTAGAAGCTACTCCAAAATTAAGATCCAAAGCTTTTATAGACTGCTGCCACGTGAGCATCCATACGTATATTCCCAGTACTAGACTGACACTGATTCTGAAAGCCACAAGTTATTCTCCCAGGGCTCACCATTCTCTGAGCAGATGAAAGGCTTTTCTCCTGTGTGAAGATGCTGGTGAGTTTTGAGTTGCCCACTCTGAACAATGGCTTTCCCACAGTCTGGGTAGTCGCGCAGATAAGGTCTTTCACCTTTAAAAACAAAACCACAACAAACAAACAAACAAAACCAGCCTCCACCCCACCCCCACCCCCCAAAAAAAAAGCAACCCCACCCAAAACAACCATAAACCACGTACACAGATTTATGAAAGCTGAATATAGAAGAGTCATACTATCCAGTGGTGGTCCTTGGCTTCCACAAGCAAGCTCTTCTTTTGTGCACTCACACTTGTTGCATCTACTCAGAAAGCCTTAGTGCACTGGTGTCGTGGTTTTGCCCCGGCCGAGGGCCGCACCCCACACAGTCGCTTGTACTTTTAAAAGGAAGGGGGAGGGAAAGTTGGGGGAGGGGGAAAAGGGAAGGAAGAAAGGAGGGAAAGAAACCACATCCTAGAAACCAGAACCACGCAGGTTGGGATAAGGATAGTTTACTAAACAATAACAGAAAACTAGATATAACAATAACAGAAGTTTAAAGCACAAAATAGATAAAACTGGTGATACACAATGCAGTTTCTCACCAAACCACAGAACCCAGGCCGCACAGCTTAGAGCCGTCCCCGAACCCAGAAACTGCCCGTCCTGGCGTTGTCTCCTCCTCTTCCCCCCAGTCCCCCTTTATACTGAGCATGACGTAACTGGCATGGAATATCCTCTTTGGCCAATTCGGGTCACCTGTCCTGGCTGCGTCCCCTCCTTTCTCATTAGTAAGGAAGTATGAAGAACTGAGAAAGGTCCTTGATTGCCCGGCAACAACCAGAAACATCAGGGTGCTATCAGC
>JAJHSY010000137.1:1043237-1063227 GCA_020800305.1 Porphyrio hochstetteri | reverse complement strand
TCGAAGAAGAAGAAGAAGAAGAATTCGAAGAAGAAGAATTCGAAGAAGAAAAAGAAGAATAATGCGAAAAAGAAGAAGAATTCGAAGAAGAAGAAGAATTCGAAGAAGAAGAAGAATTCGAAGAAGAAGAAGAATTCGAAGAAGAATAATATAATAAGAAGAATTCGAAGAAGAATTCGAAGAAGAAGAAGAAGAAGAAGAAGAAGAAGAAGAAGAAGAAGAAGAAGAAGAAGAAGAAGAAGAAGAAGAAGAATTAGAAGAGGAAGAAGAAGAAGAAGAATTCGAAGAAGAAGAAGAATTCGAAGAAGAATAATAATAATAAGAAGAATTCGAAGAAAGAAGAAGAAGAAGAAGAAGAAGAAGAGAAGAAGAAGAAGAAGAAGAAGAAGAAGAAGAAGAAGAAGAAGAAGAAGAAGAAGAAGAAGAAGAAGAAGAAGAAGAAGAAGAAGAAGAATTAGAAGAGGAAGAAGAAGAAGAAGAATCGAAGAAGAAGAAGAATTCGAAGAAGAATTCGAAGAAGAAGAATTCTAAGAAGAAGATGAATTCGAAGAAGAAGAATTCGAAGAAGAATTCGAAGAAGAAGAAGAAGAATTCGAAGAAGAATTCGAAGAAGAATTCGAAGAAGAAGAATTTGAAGAAGAAGAAGAATTCGAAGAAGAAGAATTCGAAAAAGAAGAAGAAGAATTCGAAGAAGAATAATTTGAAGAAGAATTCGAAGAAGAATTCGAAGAAGAAGAAGAAGAATTCCAAGAAGAATTCGGAAGAAGAAGAAGAAGAAGAAGAATTCAAAGAAGAAGAATTCGAGAAGAAGAAGAAGAATTCGAAGAAGAAAAATTCGAAGAAGAAGAAAAAGAAGAATTCGAAGAAAAAGAAGAATAAGAATAAGAATAATTCGAAGAAGAAGAAGTCGAAGAATAAGAGGAAGAAGAAGAAGAAGAAGAAGAAGAAGAACAATTCAAAGAAGAAGAATTCGAAGAAGAAGAATTCGAAGAAGAAATTCGAAGAAGAAATTCGAAGAATTCAAAGAATTCGAAGAAAAATTCGAAGACGAAGAAGAAGAAGTATTCGAAGAATTCGAAGAAGAAGAATTCGAAGAAGAAGAAGAAGAAGAAGAATTCGAAGAAGAAGAATTCGAAGAAGAAAAAGAAGAATAATGCGAAAAAGAAGAAGAATTCGAAGAAGAAGAAGAATTCGAAGAAGAATAATAATAATAAGAAGAATTCGAAGAAGAATAATAATAATAATAATAATAATAAGAAGAATTCGAAGAAGAAGAATTCGAAGAAGAAGAATGCGAAGAAGAAGAAGAAGAAGAATTCGAAGAAGAATTCGAGAAGAATTCGAAGAAGAATTCGAAGAAGAATTCGAAGAAGAAGAAGAAGAAGAAGAATTCGAAGAAGAATTCGAAGAAGAAGAAGAAGAAGAAGAAGAAGAAGAAGAAGAAGAAGAAGAAGAAGAAGAAGAAAAGAAGAAGAAGAAGAAGAAGAAGAAGAAGAAGAAGAAGAAGAAGAAGAAGAAGAAGAAGAAGAGAAGAAGAAGAAGAAGAAGAAGAAGAAGAAGAAGAAGAAGAAGAAGAAGAAGAAGAAGAAGAAGAAGAAGAAGAAGAAGAAGAAGAAGAAGAAGAAAGAAGAAGAAGAAGAAGAAGAAGAAGAAGAAGAAGAAGAAGAAGAAGAAGAAGAAGAAGAAGAAGAAGAAGAAGAAGAAGAAGAAGAAGAAGAAGAAGAGAAGAAGAAGAAGAAGAAGAAGAAGAAGAAGGAAGAAGAAGAAGAAGAAGAAGAAGAAGAAGAAGAAGAAGAATAATTAGAAGAGGAAGAAGAAGAAGAAGAATTCGAAGAAGAATTCGAAGAAGAAGAATTCGAAGAAGAAGATGAATTCGAAGAAGAAGAATTCGAAGAAGAATTCGAAGAAGAAGAAGAAGAATTCGAAGAAGAATTCGAAGAAGAATTCGAAGAAGAAGAATTTGAAGAAGAAGAAGAATTCGAAGAAGAAGAATTCGAAAAAGAAGAAGAAGAATTCGAAGAAGAAGAAGAATTCGAAGAAGAATTCGAAGAAGAAGAATTCGAAGATAGAAGAATTCGAAGAAGAAGAAGAATTCGAAGAAGAATTCGAAGAAGAAGAAGAATTCGAAGAATTCGAAGAAGAAGAAGAAGAATTCGAAGAAGAAGAAGAATTCGAAGAAGAATTCGAAGAAGAAGAAAAAGAAGAATTCGAAGAAAAAGAAGAAGAATAAGAAGAATAATTCGAAAAAGAAGAATTCGAAGAAGAATTCGAAGAAGAAGAATTCGAAGAAGAATTCGAAGAAGAAGAAGAAGAATTCGAAGAAGAATTCGAAGAAGAAAAATAAGAATAAGAATAAGAATAAGAAGAAGAATTCGAAGAAGAATTCAAAGAAGAATTCGAAGAAGAAGTATTCGAAGAAGAAGAAGAAGAATTCGAAGAAAAACAAGAAGAAGAAGAAGAATTCGAAGAAGAAGAATTCCAAGAATTCGAAATAGAAGAAGAAGAAGAAGAAGAAGTAGAAGAAGAAGAAGAAGAAGAAGAAGAATTCCAAAAAGAATTCGAAGAAGAATTCGAAGAAGAATTCGAAGAAGAAGAATTCGAAGAAGAATAAGAATAAGAAGAAGAATTCGAAGAAGAAAGAATTCGAAGAAGAAGAAGAAGAAGAAGAATTCGAAGAAGAAGAAGAAGAAGAAGAATTTGAAGAAGAAGAAGAAGAAGAAAATTTCGAAGAAGAAGAATTCGAAAAAGAAGAAGGATTCGAAGAAGAAGAATAAGAATTCGAGGAAGAAGAAGAAGAAGAATTCGAAGAAGAATAATTTGAAGAAGAATTCGAAGAAGAAGAAGAATTCGAAGAATTCGAAGAAGAAGAAGAAGAAGAAGAATTTGAAGAAGAAGAAGAAGAAGAAGAAAATTTCGAAGAAGAAGAATTCGAAAAAGAAGAAGGATTCGAAGAAGAAGAATAAGAATTCGAGGAAGAAGAAGAAGAAGAATTCGAAGAAGAATAATTTGAAGAAGAATTCGAAGAAGAATTCGAAGAAGAAGAAGAAGAATTCAAGAAGAATTCGAAGAAGAAGAAGAAGAAGAAGAATTCAAAGAAGAAGAATTCGAAGAAGAAGAAGAATTCGAAGAAGAAAAATTCCGAAGAAGAAGAAAAAGAAGAATTCGAAGAAAAAGAAGAATAAGAATAAGAATAATTCGAAGAAGAAGAAGTCGAAGAATAAGAGGAAGAAGAAGAAGAAGAAGAAGAAGAAGAACAATTCGAAGAAGAAGAATTCGAAGAAGAAGAATTCGAAGAAGAATTCGAAGAAGAATTCGAAGAATTCAAAGAATTCGAAGAAAAATTCGAAGACGAAGAAGAAGAAGTATTCGAAGAATTCGAAGAAGAAGAATTCGAAGAAGAAGAATTCGAAGAAGAAGAAGAAGAAGAATTCGAAGAAGAAGAATTCGAAGAAGAAAAAGAAGAATAATGCGAAAAAGAAGAAGAATTCGAAGAAGAAGAAGAATTCGAAGAAGAAGAAGAATTCGAAGAAGAATATTAATAATAAGAAGAATTCGAAGAAGAAGAATTCGAAGAAGAAGAAGAAGAAGAAGAAGAAGAAGAAGAAGAAGAAGAAGAAGAAGAAGAAGAAGAAGAAGAAGAAGAAGAAGAAGAAGAAGAAGAAGAAGAAGAAGAAGAAGAAGAAGAAGAAGAAGAAGAAGAAGAAGAAGAAGAAGAAGAAGAAGAAGAAGAAGAAGAAGAAGAAGAAGAAGAAGAAGAATTAGAAGAGGAAGAAGAAGAAGAAGAATTCGAAGAAGAAGAAGAATTCGAAGAAGAATTCGAAGAAGAAGAATTCTAAGAAGAAGATGAATTCGAAGAAGAAGAATTCGAAGAAGAATTCGAAGAAGAAGAAGAAGAATTCGAAGAAGAATTCGAAGAAGAATTCGAAGAAGAAGAATTTGAAGAAGAAGAAGAATTCGAAGAAGAAGAATTCGAAAAAGAAGAAGAAGAATTCGAAGAAGAATAATTTGAAGAAGAATTCGAAGAAGAATTCGAAGAAGAAGAAGAAGAATTCGAAGAAGAATTCGAAGAAGAATTCGAAGAAGAAGAATTTGAAGAAGAAGAAGAATTCGAAGAAGAAGAATTCGAAAAAGAAGAAGAAGAATTCGAAGAAGAAGAATTCGAAGATAGAAGAATTCGAAGAATAAGAAGAATTCGAAGAAGAAGAATTTGAAGACAGAAGAATTCGAAGAAGAAGAAGAAGAAGAAGAATTCGAAGAATTCGAAGAAGAAAAAGAATTCGAAGAATTCGAAGAAGAATTTGAAGTAGAAGAATTCGAAGAAGAAGATGAATTCGAAGAAGAATTCGAAGAAGAAGAATTCGAAGAAGAATTCGAAGAAGAAGAATTCGAAGAAGAAGAATTCGAAGAAGAAGAAGAAGAATTCGAAGAAGAAGAATTCGAGGAAGAAGAAGAAGAATTCGAAGAATAAGAAGAAGAATTCGAAGAATTCGAAGAAGAAGAATTCGAAGAAGAATTCGAAGAAGAATTAGAAGAAGAAAAAGAAGTTGAAGAAGAATAATTCGAAGAAGAAGAAGAATTCGAAGAAGATTTCGAAGAAGAATTCGAAGAAGAAGAAGAAGAAGAAGAAGAAGAAGAATTAGAAGAAGAAGAAGAAGAAAAAGAAAAAGAAGAAGAATTCGAAGAAACAGAAGAAGAAGAAGAAGAATTCGAAGAAGAAGAAGACGACTTTGAAGAAGAAGAATTCGAAAAAGAAGAATAATAAGAATTCGAAGAAGAAGAAGAAGAAGAATTTGAAGAAGAAGAATTTGAAGAAGAAGAATTCGAAGAAGAAGAATTCGAAGAAGATTTCGAAGAAGAAGAAGAATTCGAAGAAGAATTCGAAGATGAAGAAGAATTCGAAGAAGAAGAATTCGAAAAAGAACAAGGAGGCGAAGAAGAAGAAGAAGAAGAAGAAGAAGAAGAAGAAGAATTCGAAAAAGAAGAAGAATTCGAAGAAGGAGAATTCGAAGAAGAAGAAGAAGAATTCGAAGAAGAATTCGAAGAAGAAAAATAAGAATAAGAATAAGAATAAGAATTCGAAGAAGAATTCAAAGAAGAAGAATTCGAAGAAGTATTCGAAGAAGAAGTAGAATTCGAAGAAAAACAAGAAGAAGAAGAAGAAGAAGAATTCGAAGAAGAAGAATTCCAAGAATTCGAAATAGAAGAAGAAGAAGTAGAAGAAGAAGAAGAAGAAGAATTCGAAGAAGAAGAAGAAGAAGAAGAAGAAGAATTAGAAGAGGAAGAAGAAGAAGAAGAATTTGAAGAAGAAGAAGAATTCGAAGAAGAATTCGAAGAAGAAGAATTCGAAGAAGAAGAAGAATTCGAAGAAGAAGAATTCGAAGAATTCGAAGAAGAAGAAGAAGAATTCAAAGAAGAAGAAGAATTCGAAGAAGAATTCGAAGAAGAAGAAGAATTCGAAGAATTCGAAGAAGAAGAAGAAGAATTCGAAGAAGAAGAAGAATTCGAAGAAGAATTCGAAGAAGAAGAATTCGAAGAAGAAAAATTCGAAGAAGAAGAAAAAGAAGAATTCGAAGAAAAAGAAGAAGAATAAGAAGAATAATTCGAAAAAGAAGAATTCGAAGAAGAATTCGAAGAAGAAGAATTCGAAGAAGAATTCGAAGAAGAAGAAGAAGAATTCGAAGAAGAATTCGAAGAAGAAAAATAAGAATAAGAATAAGAATAAGAAGAAGAATTCGAAGAAGAATTCAAAGAAGAATTCGAAGAAGAAGTATTCGAAGAAGAAGAAGAAGAATTCGAAGAAAAACAAGAAGAAGAAGAAGAATTCGAAGAAGAAGAATTCCAAGAATTCGAAATAGAAGTAGAAGAAGAAGAAGAAGTAGAAGAAGAAGAAGAAGAAGAAGAAGAATTCGAAGAAGAATTCGAAGAAGAATTCGAAGAAGAAGAATTCGAAGAAGAAGAATAAGAAGAAGAATAAAAAGAAGAATAAGAAGAAGAAGAAGAAGAATTTGAAGAAGAAGAATTCGAAGAAGAATTCGAAGAAGAAGAAGAAGAAGAAGAAGAATTCGAAGAAGAAGAAGAAGAAGAAGAAGAATTTGAAGAAGAATAAGAAGAAGAAAATTTCGAAGAAGAAGAATTCGAAAAAGAAGAAGTATTCGAAGAAGAAGAATAAGAATTCGAGGAAGAAGAAGAAGAAGAATTCGAAGAAGAAGAATTTGTAGAAGAATTCGAAGAAGAATTCGAAGAAGAAGAAGAAGAAGAAGAATTCCAAGAAGAATTCGAAGAAGAAGAAGAAGAAGAAGAATTCAAAGAAGAAGAATTCGAAGAAGAAGAAGAATTCGAAGAAGAAAAATTCGAAGAAGAAGAAAAAGAAGAATTCGAAGAAAAAGAAGAAGAATAAGAAGAAGAATAATTCGAAGAAGAAGAATTCGAAGAAGAAGAGGAAGAAGAAGAAGAAGAAGAAGAATTCGAAGAAGAAAAATTCGAAGAAGAAGAAAAAGAAGAATTCGAAGAAAAAGAAGAAGAATAAGAAGAAGAATAATTCGAAGAAGAAGAATTCGAAGAAGAAGAGGAAGAAGAAGAAGAAGAAGAAGAAGAAGAAGAAGAACAATTCAAAGAAGAAGAATTCGAAGAAGAAGAATTCGAAGAAGAATTCGAAGAAGAATTCGAATAATTCAAAGAATTCGAAGAAAAATTCGAAGACGAAGAAGAAGAAGTATTCGAAGAATTCGAAGAAGAATTCGAAGAAGAAGAATTCGAAGAAGAAGAAGAAGAAGAATTTGAAGAAGAAGAATTCGAAGAAGAAAAAGAAGAATAATGCGAAAAAGAAGAAGAATTCGAATAAGAAGAAGAATTCGAAGAAGAATAATAATAATAAGAAGAATTCGAAGAAGAAGAAGATGAAGAAGAAGAAGAAGAAGAAGAAGAAGATGAAGAAGAAGAAGAAGAATTCGAAGAATTCGAAGAAGAAGAAGAA
This sequence comes from Porphyrio hochstetteri, assembly GCA_020800305.1. Taxonomy (NCBI): domain Eukaryota; kingdom Metazoa; phylum Chordata; class Aves; order Gruiformes; family Rallidae; genus Porphyrio; species Porphyrio hochstetteri. The sequence goes on along the minus strand of JAJHSY010000137.1, from coordinate 1,056,254 downwards.
GAATTCGAAGAAGAAGAATTCGAAAAATTCGAAGAAGAAGAATTCGAAGAAGAATTCGAAGAAGAAGAAGAAGAATTCGAAGAAGAATTCGAAGAAGAATTCGAAGAAGAAGAATTTGAAGAAGAAGAAGAATTCGAAGAAGAAGAATTCGAAAAAGAAGAAGAAGAATTCGAAGAAGAAGAAGAATTCGAAGAAGAAAAATTCGAAAAAGAAGAAAAAGAAGAATTCGAAGAAAAAGAAGAAGAATAAGAAGAAGAATAATTCGAAGAAGAAGAATTCGAAGAAGAAGCGGAAGAAGAAGAAGAAGAAGAAGAAGAACAATTCAAAGAAGAAGAATTCGAAGAAGAAGAATTCGAAGAAGAATTCGAAGAAGAATTCGAAGAATTCAAAGAATTCGAAGAAAAATTCGAAGACGAAGAAGAAGAAGTATTCGAAGAATTCGAAGAAGAATTCGAAGAAGAAGAATTCGAAGAAGAAGAAGAAGAAGAATTTGAAGAAGAAGAATTCGAAGAAGAAAAAGAAGAATAATGCGAAAAAGAAGAAGAATTCGAATAAGAAGAAGAATTCGAAGAAGAATAATAATAATAAGAAGAATTCGAAGAAGAAGAAGATGAAGAAGAAGAAGAAGAAGAAGAAGAAGATGAAGAAGAAGAAGAAGAATTCGAAGAATTCGAAGAAGAAGAAGAAGAATTAGAAGAGGAAGAAGAAGAAGAAGAATTCGAAGAAGAAGAAGAATTCGAAGAAGAAGAAGAATTCGAAGAAGAATTCGAAGAAGAAGAATTCTAAGAAGAAGATGAATTCGAAGAAGAAGAAGAAGAATTCGAAGAAGAAGAATTCGAAAAATTCGAAGAAGAAGAATTCGAAGAAGAATTCGAAGAAGAAGAAGAAGAATTCGAAGAAGAATTCGAAGAAGAATTCGAAGAAGAAGAATTTGAAGAAGAAGAAGAATTCGAAGAAGAAGAATTCGAAAAAGAAGAAGAAGAATTCGAAGAAGAAGAAGAATTCGAAGAAGAAAAATTCGAAAAAGAAGAAAAAGAAGAATTCGAAGAAAAAGAAGAAGAATAAGAAGAAGAATAATTCGAAGAAGAAGAATTCGAAGAAGAAGCGGAAGAAGAAGAAGAAGAAGAAGAAGAACAATTCAAAGAAGAAGAATTCGAAGAAGAAGAATTCGAAGAAGAATTCGAAGAAGAATTCGAAGAATTCAAAGAATTCGAAGAAAAATTCGAAGACGAAGAAGAAGTATTCGAAGAATTCGAAGAAGAAGAATTCGAAGAAGAAGAATTCGAAGAAGAAGAAGAAGAATTCGAAGAAGAAGAATTCGAAGAAGAAAAAGAATAATGCGAAAAAGAAGAAGAATTCGAATAAGAAGAAGAATTCGAAGAAGAATAATAATAAGAAGAAGAATTCGAAGAAGAAGAAGATGAAGAAGAAGAAGAAGAAGAAGATGAAGAAGAAGAAGAAGAATTCGAAGAAGAAGAAGAAGAAGAATTAGAAGAGGAAGAAGAAGAAGAAGAATTCGAAGAAGAAGAAGAATTCGAAGAAGAATTCGAAGAAGAAGAATTCTAAGAAGAAGATGAATTCGAAGAAGAAGAAGAAGAATTCGAAGAGGAAGAATTCGAAGAAGAATTCGGAGAAGAAGAATTCGAAGAAGAATTCGAAGAAGAAGAAGAAGAATTCGAAGAAGAATTCGAAGAAGAATTCGAAGAAGAAGAATTTGAAGAAGAAGAAGAATTCGAAGAAGAAGAATTCGAAGAAGAAGAATTCGAAGATAGAAGAATTCGAAGAATAAGAAGAAGAATTCGAAGAAGAATTCGAAGAAGAATTTGAAGAAGAAGAAGAATTCGAAGAAGAAGAATTCGAAAAAGAAGAAGAATTTGAAGAAGAAGAATAATTCGAAGAAGAATTCGAAGAAGAAGAATTCGAAGATAGAAGAATTCGAAGAATAAGAAGAATTCAAAGAAGAAGAATTCGAAGACAGAAGAATTCGAAGAAGAAGAAGAAGAAGAAGAAGAAGAATTCGAAGAAGAACAAAAAGAATTCGAAGAATTCGAAGAAGAATTTGAAGTAGAAGAATTCGAAGAAGAAGAATTCGAAGAAGAATTCGAAGAAGAAGAAGAAGAATTCGAAGAAGAAGAATTCGAAGAAGGAGAATTCGAAGAAGAAGAAGTATTCGAAGAAGAATTCGAAAAAGAATTCAAAAAAGAATTCGAATAAGAAGAATTCAAAGAAGAATTCGAAGAAGAAAAATAAGAATAAGAATAAGAATAAGAAGAAGAATTCGAAGAAGAATTCAAAGAAGAAGAATTCGAAGAAGTATTCGAAGAAGAAGAAGAAGAATTCGAAGAAAAACAAGAAGAAGAAGAAGAAGAAGAATTCTAAGAAGATGAATTCGAAGAAGAAGAAGAAGAAGAATTCGAAGAAGAAGAATTCGAAGAAGAATTCGAAGAAGAAGAATTCGAAGAAGAATTCGAAGAAGAAGAATAAGAATTCGAAGAAGAATTCGAAGAAGAATTCGAAGAAGAAGAATTTGAAGAAGAAGAAGAATTCGAAGAAGAAGAATTCGAAAAAGAAGAATTCGAAGAAGAAGAAGAATTCGAAGAAGAATTCGAAGAAGAAGAATTCGAAGATAGAAGAATTCGAAGAATAAGAATTCAAAGAAGAAGAATTCGAAGACAGAAGAATTCGAAGAAGAAGAAGAAGAAGAATTCGAAGAATTCGAAGAAGAAGAAAAAGTATTCGAAGAATTCGAAGAAGAATTTGAAGTAGAAGAATTCGAAGAAGAAGATGAATTCGAAGAAGAATTCGAAGAAGAAGAATTCGAAGTAGAAGAAGAATTCGAAGAAGAAGAAGGAGTCGAAGAAGAATTCGAAGAAGAAGAAGAAGAATTCGAAGAAGAAGAATTCGAAGAAGGAGAATTCGAAGAAGAAGAAGTATTCGAAGAAGAATTCGAAAAAGAATTCAAAAAAGAATTCGAATAAGAAGAATTCGAAGAAGAATTTGAAGAAGAAGAAGAAGAATTCGAAGAAGAATTCAAAGAAGAAAAAAAAGAATAAGAAGAAGAAGAAGAAGAAGAATTCGAAGAAGAATTCAAAGAAGAATTCGAAGAAGTATTCGAAGAAGAAATCGAAGAAGAAGAAGAAGAATTCGAAGAAGAATTCGAAGAAGAAAAATAAGAATAAGAATAAGAAGAAGAATTCGAAGAAGAATCCAAATAAGAAGAATTCGAAGAAGAAGTATTCGAAGAAGAAGAAGAATTCGAAGAAAAACAAGAAGAAGAAGAAGAAGAAGAAGAATTCGAAGAAGAAGAATTCCAAGAATTCGAAATAGAAGAAGAAGAAGAAGAAGAATTCGAAAAAGAATTCGAAGAAGAATTCGAAGAATAATTCGAAGAAGAAGAAGAAGAAGAAGAATTCCAAGAAGAATTCGAAGAAGAAGAAGAAGAAGAAGAATTCAAAGAAGAAGAATTCGAAGAAGAAGAATAAGAATAAGAAGAAGAATTCCAAGAAGAAGAAGAAGAAGAATTCGAAGAAGAAGAAGAAGAAGAAGAAGAAGAATTTGAAGAAGAATAAGAAGAAGAAAATTTCGAAGAAGAAGAATTCGAAAAAGAAGAAGTATTCGAAGAAGAAGAATAAGAATTCGAGGAAGAAGAAGAAGAAGAATTCGAAGAAGAAGATTTTGAAGAAGAATTCGAAGAAGAATTCGAAGAAGAAGAAGAAGAAGAAGAATTCCAAGAAGAATTCGAAGAAGAAGAAGAAGAAGAATTCAAAGAAGAAGAATTCGAAGAAGAAGAAGAATTCGAAGAAGAAAAATTCGAAGAAGAAGAAAAAGAAGAATTCGAAGAAAAAGAAGAAGAATAAGAAGAAGAATAATTCGAAGAAGAAGAATTGGAAGAAGAAGAGGAAGAAGAAGAAGAAGAAGAAGAAGAACAATTCAAAGAAGAAGAATTCGAAGAAGAAGAATTCGAAGAAGAATTCGAAGAAGAATTCGAAGAATTCAAAGAATTCGAAGAAAAATTCGAAGACGAAGAAGAAGAAGTATTCGAAGAATTCGAAGAAGAAGAATTCGAAGAAGAAGAAGAAGAAGAATTCGAAGAAGAAGAATTCGAAGAAGAAAAAGAAGAATAATGCGAAAAAGAAGAAGAATTCGAATAAGAAGAAGAATTCGAATAAGAAGAAGAATTCGAAGAAGAATAATAATAATAAGAAGAATTCGAAGAAGAAGAAGATGAAGAAGAAGAAGAAGAAGAAGAAGAAGATGAAGAAGAAGAAGAAGAATTCGAAGAAGAAGAAGAAGAAGAAGAAGAAGAATTAGAAGAGGAAGAAGAAGAAGAAGAATTCGAAGAAGAAGAAGAATTCGAAGAAGAATTCGAAGAAGAAGAATTCTAAGAAGAAGATGAATTCGAAGAAGAAGAAGAAGAAGAATTCGAAGAAGAAGAATTCGAAGAAGAATTCGAAGAAGAAGAAGAAGAATTCGAAGAAGAATTCGAAGAAGAATTCGAAGAAGAAGAATTTGAAGAAGAAGAAGAATTCGAAGAAGAAGAATTCGAAAAAGAAGAAGAAGAATTCGAAGAAGAAGAAGAATTCGAAGAAGAATTCGAAGAAGAAGAATTCGAAGATAGAAGAATTCGAAGAATAAGAAGAATTCGAAGAAGAATTCGAAGACAGAAGAATTCGAAGACAGAAGAATTCAAAGAAGAAGAAGAAGAAGAAGAAGAATTCGAAGAATTCGAAGAAGAAGAAAAAGAATTCGAAGAATTCGAAGAAGAATTTGAAGTAGAAGAATTCGAAAAAGAAGATGAATTCGAAGAAGAATTCGAAGAAGAAGTATTCGAAGTAGAAGAGGAATTCGAAGAAGAAGAAGGAGTCGAAGAAGAATTCGAAGAAGAAGAATTCGAAGAAGGAGAATTCGAAGAAGAAGAAGTATTCGAAGAAGAATTCGAAAAAGAATTCAAAAAAGAATTCGAATAAGAAGAATTCGAAGAAGAGTTCGAAGAAGAAGAAGAAGAATTCGAAGAAGAATTCGAAGAAGAAAAATAAGAATAAGAATAAGAATAAGAAGAAGAATTCGAAGAAGAATTCAAAGAAGAAGAATTCGAAGAAGAAGTATTCGAAGAAGAAGAAGAAGAATTCGAAGAAAAACAAGAAGAAGAAGAAGAAGAATTCGAAGAAGAATTCCAAGAATTCGAAATAGAAGAAGAAGAAGAAGAAGAAGAAGAATTCGAAAAAGAATTCGAAGAAGAATTCGAAGAAGAATTCGAAGAAGAAGAATTCGAATAAGAATAAGAATAAGAAGAAGAATTCGAAGAAGAAGAATTCGAAGAAGAAGAAGAAGAAGAAGAATTCGAAGAAGAAGAAGAAGAAGAATTTGAAGAAGAAGAAGAAGAAGAAAATTTTGAAGAAGAAGAATTCGAAAAAGAAGAAGTATTCGAAGAAGAAGAATAAGAATTCGAGGAAGAAGAAGAAGAAGAATTCGAAGAAGAATAATTTGAAGAAGAATTCGAAGAAGAATTCGAAGAAGAAGAAGAAGAATTCCAAGAAGAATTCGAAGAAGAAGAAGAAGAAGAAGAATTCAAAGAAGAAGAATTCGAAGAAGAAGAAGAATTCGAAGAAGAAAAATTCGAAGAAGAAGAAAAAGAAGAATTCGAAGAAAAAGAAGAAGAATAAGAAGAAGAATAATTCGAAGAAGAAGAATTCGAAGAATAAGAGGAAGAAGAAGAAGAAGAAGAAGAAGAAGAACAATTCGAAGAAGAAGAATTCGAAGAAGAAGAATTCGAAGAAGAATTCGAAGAAGAATTCGAAGAATTCAAAGAATTCGAAGAAAAATTCGAAGACGAAGAAGAAGAAGTATTCGAAGAATTCGAAGAAGAAGAATTCGAAAAAGAAGAAGAAGAATTCGAAGAAGAAGAAGAATTCGAAGAAGAATTCGAAGAAGAAGAATTCGAAGATAGAAGAATTCGAAGAATAAGAAGAATTCGAAGAAGAAGAATTCGAAGACAGAAGAATTCGAAGAAGAAGAAGAAGAAGAAGAATTCGAAGAATTCGAAGAAGAAGAAGATGAAGAAGAAGAAGAAGAAGAAGAAGATGAAGAAGAAGAAGAAGAATTCGAAGAATTCGAAGAAGAAGAAGAAGAATTAGAAGAGGAAGAAGAAGAAGAAGAATTCGAAGAAGAAGAAGAATTCGAAGAAGAAGAAGAATTCGAAGAAGAATTCGAAGAAGAAGAATTCTAAGAAGAAGATGAATTCGAAGAAGAAGAAGAAGAATTCGAAGAAGAATTCGAAGAATTCGAAGAAGAAGAATTCGAAGAAGAATTCGAAGAAGAAGAAGAAGAATTCGAAGAAGAATTCGAAGAAGAATTCGAAGAAGAAGAATTTGAATAAGAAGAAGAATTCGAAGAAGAAGAATTCGAAAAAGAAGAAGAAGAATTCGAAGAAGAAGAAGAATTCGAAGAAGAAAAATTCGAAAAAGAAGAAAAAGAAGAATTCGAAGAAAAAGAAGAAGAATAAGAAGAAGAATAATTCGAAGAAGAAGAATTCGAAGAAGAAGAGGAAGAAGAAGAAGAAGAAGAAGAAGAACAATTCAAAGAAGAAGAATTCGAAGAAGAAGAATTCGAAGAAGAATTCGAAGAAGAATTCGAAGAATTGAAAGAATTCGAAGAAAAATTCGAAGACGAAGAAGAAGTATTCGAAGAATTCGAAGAAGAAGAATTCGAAGAAGAAGAATTCGAAGAAGAAGAAGAAGAAGAATTCGAAGAAGAAGAATTCGAAGAAGAAAAAGAATAATGCGAAAAAGAAGAAGAATTCGAATAAGAAGAAGAATTCGAAGAAGAATAATAATAAGAAGAAGAATTCGAAGAAGAAGAAGATGAAGAAGAAGAAGAAGAAGAAGATGAAGAAGAAGAAGAAGAATTCGAAGAAGAAGAAGAATTAGAAGAGGAAGAAGAAGAAGAAGAATTCGAAGAAGAAGAAGAATTCGAAGAAGAATTCGAAGAAGAAGAATTCTAAGAAGAAGATGAATTCGAAGAAGAAGAATTCGAAGAGGAAGAATTCGAAGAAGAATTCGAAGAAGAAGAAGAAGAATTCGAAGAAGAATTCGAAGAAGAATTCGAAGAAGAAGAATTTGAAGAAGAAGAAGAATTCGAAGAAGAAGAATTCGAAAAAGAAGAAGAATTCGAAGAAGAAGAATAATTCGAAGAAGAATTCGAAGAAGAAGAATTCGAAGATAGAAGAATTCGAAGAATAAGAAGAAGAATTCGAAGAAGAATTCGAAGAAGAATTCGAAGAAAAAGAATTTGAAGAAGAAGAAGAATTCGAAGAAGAAGAAGAATTCAGAGAATAAGAATTTGAAGAAGAATTCGAAGGAGAAGAATTCAAAGAAGAATTCGAAGACTAAGAATTCGAAGAAGAATTCGAAAAAGAATTCGAAGAAGAAGAAGAATTCGAAGAAGAAGAATTCGAAGAAGAAGGATTCGAAGAAGAAGAAGAATTCGAAGAAGAAGAAGAAGAATTCGAAGAAGAATTCGAAGAAAAAGAAGAAGAAGAATTCGAAAAAGAAAAAGAAGAATAATGCGAAAAAGAAGAAGAATTCGAAGAAGAAGAATTCGAATAATAATAATAATAATAATAATAATAATAATAATAAGAAGAAGAAGAAGAAGAAGAAGAAGAAGAAGAAGTATTCGAAGAAGAAGAATAAGAAGAATTAGAAGAGGAAGAATAATAAAAAGAATTCGAAGAAGAAGAAGAATTCGAAGAAGAAGAAGAAGAAGAAGATGAAGAAGAAGAAGTAGAATTCGAAGAAGAAGAAGAAGAAGAAGAAGAAGAAGAAGAAGAATTAGAAGAGGAAGAAGAAGAAGAATTTGAAGAAGAAGAAGAATTCGAAGAAGAATTCGAAGAAGAAGAATTCGAAGAAGAAGAAGAATTCGAAGAAGAAGAATTCGAAGAATTCGAAGAAGTAGAAGAATTCGGAGAATAATTTGAAGAAGAATTCGAAGAAGAAGAAGAAGAAGAATTCGAAGAAGAAGAATTCGAAGAAGAATTCGAAGAAGAAGAATTTGAAGAAGAATTCAAAGAAGAATTCGAAGAAGAAGAATTTGAAGAAGAAGAATTCGAAGAAGAATTCGAAAAAGAAGAAGAAGAAGAATTCGAAGAAGAATTCGAAGAAGAATTCGAAGAATTCGAAGAAGAAGAAGAAGAAAAATTCGAAGAAGATGAAGAAGAAGAATTCGAAGATGAAGAAGAATTCGGAGAATAAGAATTCGAAGAAGAATTCGAAGAAGAAGAATTCGAAGTAGAAGAAGAATTTGAAGAATTTGAAGAATTTGAAGAAGAAGAAGAATTCGAAGAAGAAGAAGAATTCAGAGAATAAGAATTTGAAGAAGAATTCGAAGGAGAAGAATTCGAAGAAGAATTCGAAGGAGAAGAATTCAAAGAAGAATTCGAAGAAGAAGAATTCGAAGAAGAAGAAGAAGAAGATGAAGAAGAAGAAGTAGAATTCGAAGAAGAAGAAGAAGAAGAAGAAGAAGAAGAAGAAGAAGAAGAAGAATTAGAAGAGGAAGAAGAAGAAGAAGAATTTGAAGAAGAAGAAGAATTCGAAGAAGAATTCGAAGAAGAAGAATTCGAAGAAGAAGAAGAATTCGAAGAAGAAGAATTCGAAGAATTCGAAGAAGTAGAAGAATTCGGAGAATAATTTGAAGAAGAATTCGAAGAAGAAGAAGAAGAAGAATTCGAAGAAGAAGAATTCGAAGAAGAATTCGAAGAAGAAGAATTCGAAGAAGAATTCGAAGAAGAAGAATTTGAAGAAGAAGAATTCGAAGAAGAAGAATTCGAAAAAGAAGAAGAAGAAGAATTCGAAGAAGAATTCGAAGAAGAATTCGAAGAACTCGAAGAAGAAGAAGAAGAAAAATTCGAAGAAGATGAAGAAGAAGAATTCGAAGATGAAGAAGAATTCGGAGAATAAGAATTTGAAGAAAAATTCGAAGAAGAAGAATTCGAAGAAGAATTCGAAGAAGAAGAATTCGAATAAGAAGAAGAATTCGAAGAAGAATTCGAAGAAGAAGAATTCGAAGTAGAAGAAGAATTTGAAGAATTTGAAGAATTTGAAGAAGAAGAAGAATTCGAAGAAGAAGAAGAATTCAGAGAATAAGAATTTGAAGAAGAATTCGAAGGAGAAGAATTCAAAGAAGAATTCGAAGAAGAAGAATTCGAAGAATTCGAAAAAGAATTCGAAGAAGAAGAAGAATTCGAAGAAGAAGAAGAATTCGAAGAAGAATTCGAAAAAGAATTCGAAGAAGAATTCGAAGAAAAAGAAGAAGAAGAATTCGAAAAAGAAAAAGAAGAATAATGCGAAAAACAAGAAGAATTCGAAGAAGAAGAATTCGAATAATAATAATAATAAGAAGAAGAAGAAGAATAAGAAGAAGAAGTATTCGAAGAAGAAGAAGAATAAGAATTAGAAGAGGAAGAATAATAAAAAGAATTCGAAGAAGAAGAAGAATTCGAAGAAGAAGAAGAAGAAGAAGAAGAAGATGAAGAAGAAGAAGTAGAATTCGAAGAAGAAGAAGAAGAAGAAGAAGAAGAAGAAGAAGAAGAAGAAGAAGAATTAGAAGAGGAAGAAGAAGAAGAAGAATTCGAAGAAGAATTCGAAGAAGAAGAATTCGAAGAAGAAGAAGAAGAATTCGAAGAAGAAGAATTCGAAGAATTCGAAGAAGAAGAAGAAGAATTCGAAGAAGAAGAAGAATTCGAAGAAGAATTCGAAGAAGAATAAGAATTCGAAGAAGAAAAATTCGAAGAAGAAGAAAAAAGAATTCGAAGAAAAAGAAGAAGAATAATAAGAAGAATAATTCGAAAAAGAAGAATTCGAAGAAGAATTCGAAGAAGAAGAAGAAGAAGAATTCGAAGAAGAATTCAAAGAAGAGGAATTCGAAGAAGAAGAATTCGAAGAAGAATTTGAAGAAGAAGAAGAATTCGAAGAAGAAGAAGAAGAAGAATCGAAGAAGAAGAATTCGAATAATAATAATAGTAATAAGAAGAAGAAGAAGAAGAAGAATCGAAGAAGAAGAATTCGAATAATAATAATAATAATAATAATAAGAAGAAGAAGAAGAAGAAGAAGAAGAAGAAGAATTCGAAGAAGAAGATAAAGAATTCGAAGAAGAAGAATTCGAAGAAGATGAATTCGAAGAAGAAGAATTCGAAGAAGAAGAAGAAAAAGATGAAGAAGATTTCGAAGAAGAAGAAGAATTCGAAGAAGAATAATTTGAAGAAGAATTCGAAGAAGAAGAAGAAGAAGAAGAATTCCAAGAAGAATTCGAAGAAGAAGAAGAAGAAGAATTCAAAGAAGAAGAATTCGAAGAAGAAGAAGAATTCGAAGAAGAAAAATTCGAAGAAGAAGAAAAAGAAGAATTCGAAGAAAAAGAAGAATTAGAAGAAGAATAATTCGAAGAAGAAGAATTCGAAGAATAAGAGGAAGAAGAAGAAGAAGAAGAACAATTCAAAGAAGAAGAATTCGAAGAAGAAGAATTCGAAGAAGAATTCGAAGAAGAATTCGAAGAATTCAAAGAATTCGAAGAAAAATTCGAAGACGAAGAAGAAGAAGTATTCGAAGAATTCGAAGAAGAAGAATTCGAAGAAGAAGAAGAAGAATAATGCGAAAAAGAAGAAGAATACGAAGAAGAAGAAGAATTCGAAGAAGAATAATAATAAGAAGAATTCGAAGAAGAAGAAGATGAAGAAGAAGAAGAAGAAGAAGAAGAAGATGAAGAAGAAGAAGAAGAATTCGAAGAAGAAGAAGAAGAATTCGAAGAAGAAGAATTCGAAGAAGATGAATTCGAAGAAGAAGAATTCGAAGAAGAAGAAGAAAAAGATGAAGAAGATTTCGAAGAAGAAGAAGAATTCGAAGAAGAATTCGAAGCAGAATTCGAAGAAGAAGAATAAGAATAAGAAGAAGAATTCGAAGATGTAGACGAATTCGAAGAAGAAGAATTCGAAGAAGAAGAAGAATTCGAAGAAGAAGAAAAAGAAGAAGAGTTTGAATAAAAAGAAGTAGATAAAGAAGAAGAATTCTAAGAAAAACAAGAAGAAGAAGAAGAAGAAGAAGCAGAAGAAGAATTCGAAGAAGAAGAATTCCAAGAATTCGAAGAAGAAGAAGAATTCCAAGAATTCGATGAAGAAGAAGAAGAAGAAGAATTCGAAGAAGAATTCGAAGAAGAAGAATTCGAAGAAGAAGAAGAATTCGAAGAAGAAAAATTCGAAGAAGAAGAAAAAAGAATTCGAAGAAAAAGAAGAAGAATAAGAAGAAGAATAATTCGAAAAAGAAGAATTCGAAGAAGAATTCGAAGAAGAAGAAGAAGAAGAATTCGAAGAAGAATTCAAAGAAGAGGAATTCGAAGAAGAAGAATTTGAAGAAGAATTTGAAGAAGAAGAAGAAGAATTCGAAGAAGAAGAAGAATCGAAGAAGAAGAATTCGAATAATAATAATAATAATAATAATAATAAGAAGAAGAAGAATCGAAGAAGAAGAATTCGAATAATAATAATAATAATAAGAAGAAGAAGAAGAAGAATAAGAAGAATTCGAAGAAGAAGATAAAGAATTCGAAGAAGAAGAATTCGAAGAAGATGAATTCGAAGAAGAAGAATTCGAAGAAGAAGAAGAAAAAGATGAAGAAGATTTCGAAGACGAAGAAGAATTCGAAGAATTCGAAGCAGAATTCGAAGAAGAAGAATAAGAATAAGAAGAAGAATTCGAAGATGTAGACGAATTCGAAGAAGAAGAATTCGAAGAAAAAGAAGAAGAATTCGAAGAAGAAGAAGAAGAAGAAGAGTTTGAATAAAAAGAAGTAGAAGAAGAAGAAGAATTCTAAGAAAAACAAGAAGAAGAAGAAGAAGCAGAAGAAGAATTCGAAGAAGAAGAATTCCAAGAATTCGAAGAAGAAGAAGAAGAATTCCAAGAATTCGAAGAAGAAGAAGAAGAATTCGAAGAAGAAGAATTCGAAGAAGAAGAATTCGAAGAAGAATTCGAAGAAGAATTCGAAGAAGAAGAATTCGAAGAATTCGAAGAAGAAGAAAAAGAATTCGAAGAATTCGAAGAAGAATTCGAAGAAGAATTCGAAGAAGAAGAATTTGAAGAAGAAGAAGAATTCGAAGAAGTAGAATTCGAAAAAGAAGAAGAAGAATTAGAAGAAGAAGAAGAATTCGAAGAAGAATTCGAAGAATTAGAATTCGAAGATAGAAGAATTTGAAGAATAAGAAGAATTCGAAGAAGAAGAATTCGAAGACAGAAGAATTCGAAGAAGAAGAAGAAGAAGAATTCGAAGAATTCGAAGAAGAAGAAAAAGAATTCGAAGAATTCGAAGAAGAATTTGAAGTAGAAGAATTCGAAGAAGAAGATGAATTCGAAGAAGAATTCGAAGAAGAAGAATTCGAAGTAGAAGAAGAATTCGAAGAAGAAGAAGGAGTCGAAGAAGAATTCGAAGAAGAAGAAGAAGAATTCGAAGAAGAAGAATTCGAAGAAGGAGAATTCGAAGAAGAAGAAGTATTCGAAGAAGAATTCGAAAAAGAATTCAAAAAAGAATTCGAATAAGAAGAATTCGAAGAAGAATTCGAAGAAGAAGAAGAATTCGAAGAAGAATTCGAAGAAGAAGAAGAAGAATTAGAAGAGGAAGAAGAAGAAGAAGAATTCGAAGAAGAATTCAAAGAAGAAGAATTCGAAGAAGAAGTATTCGAAGAAGAAGAAGAAGAATTCGAAGAAAAACAAGAAGAAGAAGAAGAAGAATTCGAAGAAGAAGAATTCCAAGAAATCGAAATAGAAGAAGAAGAAGAAGAAGAAGTAGAAGAAGAAGAAGAAGAAGAAGAAGAATTCGAAAAAGAATTCGAAGCAGAATTCGAAGAAGAATTCGAAGAAGAAGAATTCGAAGAAGAAGAATAAGAATAAGAAGAAGAATTCGAAGAAGAAGAATTCGAAGAAGAAGAAGAAGAAGAATAAGAAGAATTTGAAGAAGAAGAATTCGAAGAAGAAGAAG
>JAJHSY010000137.1:988237-1040737 GCA_020800305.1 Porphyrio hochstetteri | reverse complement strand
GAAGAAAAATTCGAAGAAGAAGAAAAAGAAGAATTCGAAGAAAAAGAAGAATAAGAAGAAGAAGAATTCGAAGAAGAAGAATTCGAAGAAGAAGAGGAAGAAGAAGAAGAAGAAGAAGAATTCGAAGAAGAAAAATTCGAAGAAGAAGAAAAAGAAGAATTCGAAGAAAAAGAAGAAGAATAAGAAGAAGAATAATTCGAAGAAGAAGAATTCGAAGAAGAAGAGGAAGAAGAAGAAGAAGAAGAAGAAGAAGAAGAACAATTCAAAGAAGAAGAATTCGAAGAAGAAGAATTCGAAGAAGAATTCGAAGAAGAATTCGAAGAATTCAAAGAATTCGAAGAAAAATTCGAAGACGAAGAAGAAGTATTCGAAGAATTCGAAGAAGAATTCGAAGAAGAAGAATTCGAAGAAGAAGAAGAAGAAGAATTCGAAGAAGAAGAATTCGAAGAAGAAAAAGAAGAATAATGCGAAAAAGAAGAAGAATTCGAATAAGAAGAAGAATTCGAAGAAGAATAATAATAATAAGAAGAATTCGAAGAAGAAGAAGATGAAGAAGAAGAAGAAGAAGAAGAAGAAGATGAAGAAGAAGAAGAAGAATTCGAAGAATTCGAAGAAGAAGAAGAAGAATTAGAAGAGGAAGAAGAAGAAGAAGAATTCGAAGAAGAAGAAGAATTCGAAGAAGAAGAAGAATTCGAAGAAGAATTCGAAGAAGAAGAATTCTAAGAAGAAGATGAATTCGAAGAAGAAGAAGAAGAATTCGAAGAAGAAGAATTCGAAGAATTCGAAGAAGAAGAATTCGAAGAAGAATTCGAAGAAGAAGAAGAAGAATTCGAAGAAGAATTCGAAGAAGAATTCGAAGAAGAAGAATTTGAAGAAGAAGAAGAATTCGAAGAAGAAGAATTCGAAAAAGAAGAAGAAGAATTCGAAGAAGAAGAAGAATTCGAAGAAGAAAAATTCGAAAAAGAAGAAAAAGAAGAATTCGAAGAAAAAGAAGAAGAATAAGAAGAAGAATAATTCGAAGAAGAAGAATTCGAAGAAGAAGAGGAAGAAGAAGAAGAAGAAGAAGAACAATTCAAAGAAGAAGAATTCGAAGAAGAAGAATTCGAAGAAGAATTCGAAGAAGAATTCGAAGAATTCAAAGAATTCGAAGAAAAATTCGAAGACGAAGAAGAAGTATTCGAAGAATTCGAAGAAGAAGAATTCGAAGAAGAAGAATTCGAAGAAGAAGAAGAAGAAGAATTCGAAGAAGAAGAATTCGAAGAAGAAAAAGAATAATGCGAAAAAGAAGAAGAATTCGAATAAGAAGAAGAATTCGAAGAATAATAATAATAATAAGAAGAATTCGAAGAAGAAGAAGAAGAAGAATTAGAAGAGGAAGAAGAAGAAGAAGAATTCGAAGAAGAAGAAGAATTCGAAGAAGAATTCGAAGAAGAAGGATTCTAAGAAGAAGATGAATTCGAAGAAGAAGAAGAAGAATTCGAAGAGGAAGAATTCGAAGAAGAATTCGAAGAAGAAGAATTCGAAGAAGAATTCGAAGAAGAAGAAGAAGAATTCGAAGAAGAATTCGAAGAAGAATTCGAAGAAGAAGAATTTGAAGAAGAAGAAGAATTCGAAGAAGAAGAATTCGAAAAAGAAGAAGAATTCGAAGAAGAAGAATAATTCGAAGAAGAATTCGAAGAAGAAGAATTCGAAGATAGAAGAATTCGAAGAATAAGAAGAAGAATTCGAAGAAGAATTCGAAGAAGAATTCGAAGAAGAAGAATTTGAAGAAGAAGAAGAATTCGAAGAAGAAGAATTCGAAAAAGAAGAAGAATTTGAAGAAGAAGAATAATTCGAAGAAGTATTCGAAGAAGAAGAATTCGAAGATAGAAGAATTTGAAGAATAAGAAGAATTCAAAGAAGAAGAATTCGAAGACAGAAGAATTCGAAGAAGAAGAAGAAGAAGAAGAAGAAGAATTCGAAGAAGAAGAAGAAGAATTCGAAGAATTCGAAGAAGAAGAAAAAGTATTCGAAGAATTCGAAGAAGAATTTGAAGTAGAAGAATTCGAAGAAGAAGATGAATTCGAAGAAGAATTCGAAGAAGAAGAATTCGAAGTAGAAGAAGAATTCGAAGAAGAAGAAGGAGTCGAAGAAGAATTCGAAGAAGAAGAAGAAGAATTCGAAGAAGAAGAATTCGAAGAAGGAGAATTCGAAGAAGAAGAAGTATTCGAAGAAGAATTCGAAAAAGAATTCAAAAAAGAATTCGAATAAGAAGAATTCGAAGAAGAATTTGAAGAAGAAGAAGAAGAATTCGAAGAAGAATTCAAAGAAGAAAAATAAGAATAAGAATAAGAAGAAGAAGAAGAATTCGAAGAAGAATTCAAAGAAGAATTCGAAGAAGTATTCGAAGAAGAAATTAAAGAAGAAGAAGAAGAATTCGAAGAAGAATTCGAAGAAGAAAAATAAGAATAAGAAGAAGAAGAAGAATTCGAAGAAGAATTCAAATAAGAAGAATTCGAAGAAGAAGTATTCGAAGAAGAAGAAGAATTCGAAGAAAAACAAGAAGAAGAAGAAGAAGAATTCGAAGAAGAAGAATTCCAAGAATTCGAAATAGAAGAAGAAGAAGAATTCGAAAAAGAATTCGAAGAAGAATTCGAAGAATAATTCGAAGAAGAAGAAGAAGAAGAAGAATTCCAAGAAGAATTCGAAGAAGAAGAAGAAGAAGAAGAATTCAAAGAAGAAGAATTCGAAGAAGAAGAATAAGAATAAGAAGAAGAATTCGAAGAAGAAGAAGAAGAATAAGAATAAGAATAAGAAGAATTTGAAGAAGAAGAATTCGAAGAAGAATTCCAAGAAGAAGAAGAAGAAGAATTCGAAGAAGAAGAAGAAGAAGAAGAAGAAGAATTTGAAGAAGAATAAGAATAAGAAGAATTCGAAGAAGAAGTATTCGAAGAAGAAGAATAAGAATTCGAGGAAGAAGAAGAAGACGAATTCGAAGAAGAAGATTTTGAAGAAGAATTCGAAGAAGAATTCGAAGAAGAAGAAGAAGAAGAAGAATTCCAAGAAGAATTCGAAGAAGAAGAAGAATAAGAAGAATTCAAAGAAGAAGTATTCGAAGATGAAGAATAAGAATTCGAGGAAGAAGAAGAAGACGAATTCGAAGAAGAAGATTTTGAAGAAGAATTCGAAGAAGAATTCGAAGAAGAAGAAGAAGAAGAAGAATTCCAAGAAGAATTCGAAGAAGTAGAAGAATAAGAAGAATTCAAAGAAGAAGAATTCGAAGAAGAAGAAGAATTCGAAGAAGAAAAATTCGAAGAAGAAGAAAAAGAAGAATTCGAAGAAAAAGAAGAAGAATAAGAAGAAGAATAATTCGAAGAAGAAGAATTGGAAGAAGAAGAGGAAGAAGAAGAAGAAGAAGAAGAAGAACAATTCAAAGAAGAAGAATTCGAAGAAGAAGAATTCGAAGAAGAATTCGAAGAAGAATTCGAAGAATTCAAAGAATTCGAAGAAAAATTCGAAGACGAAGAAGAAGTATTCGAAGAATTCGAAGAAGAAGAATTCGAAGAAGAAGAAGAAGAAGAATTCGAAGAAGAAGAATTCGAAGAAGAAAAAGAAGAATAATGCGAAAAAGAAGAAGAATTCGAATAAGAAGAAGAATTCGAAGAAGAATAATAATAATAAGAAGAATTCGAAGAAGAAGAAGATGAAGAAGAAGAAGAAGAAGAAGAAGAAGAAGATGAAGAAGAAGAAGAAGAATTCGAAGAAGAAGAAGAAGAAGAAGAAGAATTAGAAGAGGAAGAAGAAGAAGAAGAATTCGAAGAAGAAGAAGAAGAAGAATTCGAAGAAGAAGAATTCGAAGAAGAAAAAGAAGAATAATGCGAAAAAGAAGAAGAATTCGAATAAGAAGAAGAATTCGAAGAAGAATAATAATAATAAGAAGAATTCGAAGAAGAAGAAGATGAAGAAGAAGAAGAAGAAGAAGAAGAAGAAGATGAAGAAGAAGAAGAAGAATTCGAAGAAGAAGAAGAAGAAGAAGAAGAAGAAGAATTAGAAGAGGAAGAAGAAGAAGAAGAATTCGAAGAAGAAGAAGAATTCGAAGAAGAATTCGAAGAAGAAGAATTCTAAGAAGAAGATGAATTCGAAGAAGAAGAAGAAGAAGAATTCGAAGAAGAAGAATTCGAAGAAGAATTCGAAGAAGAAGAAGAAGAATTCGAAGAAGAATTCGAAGAAGAATTCGAAGAAGAAGAATTTGAAGAAGAAGAAGAATTCGAAGAAGAAGAATTCGAAAAAGAAGAAGAAGAATTCGAAGAAGAAGAAGAATTCGAAGAAGAATTCGAAGAAGAAGAATTCGAAGATAGAAGAATTCGAAGAATAAGAAGAATTCGAAGAAGAATTCGAAGACAGAAGAATTCGAAGACAGAAGAATTCGAAGAAGAAGAAGAAGAAGAATTCGAATTCGAAGAATTCGAAGAAGAAGAAAAAGAATTCGAAGAATTCGAAGAAGAATTTGAAGTAGAAGAATTCGAAAAAGAAGATGAATTCGAAGAAGAATTCGAAGAAGAAGTATTCGAAGTAGAAGAGGAATTCGAAGAAGAAGAAGGAGTCGAAGAAGAATTCGAAGAAGAAGAATTCGAAGAAGGAGAATTCGAAGAAGAAGAAGTATTCGAGGAAGAATTCGAAAAAGAATTCAAAAAAGAATTCGAATAAGAAGAATTCGAAGAAGAATTCGAAGAAGAAGAAGAAGAATTCGAAGAAGAATTCGAAGAAGAATTCGAAGAATTCAAAGAATTCGAAGAAAAATTCGAAGACGAAGAAGAAGTATTCGAAGAATTCGAAGAAGAAGAATTCGAAAAAGAAGAAGAAGAATTCGAAGAAGAAGAATTCGAAGAAGAATAATAATAATAAGAAGAATTCGAAGAAGAAGAAGATGAAGAAGAAGAAGAAGAGGAAGAAGAAGAAGATGAAGAAGAAGAAGAAGAATTCGAAGAAGAAGAAGAAGAAGAAGAAGAAGAATTAGAAGAGGAAGAAGAAGAAGAAGAATTCGAAGAAGAAGAAGAATTCGAAGAAGAATTCGAAGAAGAAGAATTCTAAGAAGAAGATGAATTCGAAGAAGAAGAAGAAGAAGAATTCGAAGAAGAAGAATTCGAAGAAGAATTCGAAGAAGAAGAAGAAGAATTCGAAGAAGAATTCGAAGAAGAATTCGAAGAAGAAGAATTTGAAGAAGAAGAAGAATTCGAAGAAGAAGAATTCGAAAAAGAAGAAGAAGAATTCGAAGAAGAAGAAGAATTCGAAGAAGAATTCGAAGAAGAAGAATTCGAAGATAGAAGAATTCGAAGAATAAGAAGAATTCGAAGAAGAATTCGAAGACAGAAGAATTCGAAGACAGAAGAATTCGAAGAAGAAGAAGAAGAAGAAGAAGAATTCGAAGAATTCGAAGAAGAAGAAAAAGAATTCGAAGAATTCGAAGAAGAATTTGAAGTAGAAGAATTCGAAAAAGAAGATGAATTCGAAGAAGAATTCGAAGAAGAAGTATTCGAAGTAGAAGAGGAATTCGAAGAAGAAGAAGGAGTCGAAGAAGAATTCGAAGAAGAAGAATTCGAAGAAGGAGAATTCGAAGAAGAAGAAGTATTCGAAGAAGAATTCGAAAAAGAATTCAAAAAAGAATTCGAATAAGAAGAATTCGAAGAAGAATTCGAAGAAGAAGAAGAAGAATTCGAAGAAGAATTCGAAGAAGAAAAATAAGAATAAGAATAAGAATAAGAAGAAGAATTCGAAGAAGAATTCAAAGAAGAAGAATTCGAAGAAGAAGTATTCGAAGAAGAAGAAGAAGAATTCGAAGAAAAACAAGAAGAAGAAGAAGAAGAATTCGAAGAAGAATTCGAAGAAGAATTCGAAGAAGAAGAATTTGAAGAAGAAGAAGAATTCGAAGAAGAAGAATTCGAAAAAGAAGAAGAAGAATTCGAAGAAGAAGAAGAATTCGAAGAAGAATTCGAAGAAGAAGAATTCGAAGATAGAAGAATTCGAAGAATAAGAAGAATTCGAAGAAGAATTCGAAGACAGAAGAATTCGAAGACAGAAGAATTCGAAGAAGAAGAAGAAGAAGAAGAAGAATTCGAAGAATTCGAAGAAGAAGAAAAAGAATTCGAAGAATTCGAAGAAGAATTTGAAGTAGAAGAATTCGAAAAAGAAGATGAATTCGAAGAAGAATTCGAAGAAGAAGTATTCGAAGTAGAAGAGGAATTCGAAGAAGAAGAAGGAGTCGAAGAAGAATTCGAAGAAGAAGAATTCGAAGAAGGAGAATTCGAAGAAGAAGAAGTATTCGAAGAAGAATTCGAAAAAGAATTCAAAAAAGAATTCGAATAAGAAGAATTCGAAGAAGAATTCGAAGAAGAAGAAGAAGAATTCGAAGAAGAATTCGAAGAAGAAAAATAAGAATAAGAATAAGAATAAGAAGAAGAATTCGAAGAAGAATTCAAAGAAGAAGAATTCGAAGAAGAAGTATTCGAAGAAGAAGAAGAAGAATTCGAAGAAAAACAAGAAGAAGAAGAAGAAGAATTCGAAGAAGAATTCCAAGAATTCGAAATAGAAGAAGAAGAAGAAGAAGAAGAAGAATTCGAAAAAGAATTCGAAGAAGAATTCGAAGAAGAATTCGAAGAAGAAGAATTCGAAGAAGAATAAGAATAAGAAGAAGAATTCGAAGAAGAAGAATTCGAAGAAGAAGAAGAAGAAGAAGAATTCGAAGAAGAAGAAGAAGAAGAATTTGAAGAAGAAGAAGAAGAAGAAAATTTCGAAGAAGAAGAATTCGAAAAAGAAGAAGTATTCGAAGAAGAAGAATAAGAATTCGAGGAAGAAGAAGAAGAAGAATTGGAAGAAGAATAATTTGAAGAAGAATTCGAAGAAGAATTCGAAGAAGAAGAAGAAGAATTCAAAGAAGAAGAATTCGAAGAAGAAGAAGAATTCGAAGAAGAAAAATTCGAAGAAGAAGAAAAAGAAGAATTCGAAGAAAAAGAAGAAGAATAAGAAGAATAATTAGAAGAAGAAGAATTCGAAGAATAAGAGGAAGAAGAAGAAGAAGAAGAAGAAGAAGAACAATTCAAAGAAGAAGAATTCGAAGAAGAAGAATTCGAAGAAGAATTCGAAGAAGAATTCGAAGAATTCAAAGAATTCGAAGAAAAATTCGAAGACGAAGAAGAAGAAGTATTCGAAGAATTCGAAGAAGAAGAATTCGAAAAAGAAGAAGAAGAATTCGAAGAAGAAGAAGAATTCGAAGAAGAATTCGAAGAAGAAGAATTCGAAGATAGAAGAATTCGAAGAATAAGAAGAATTTGAAGAAGAAGAATTCGAAGACAGAAGAATTCGAAGAAGAAGAAGAAGAAGAAGAATTCGAAGAATTCGAAGAAGAAGAAAAAGAATTCGAAGAATTCGAAGAAGAATTTGAAGTAGAAGAATTCGAAGAAGAAGATGAATTCGAAGAAGAATTCGAAGAAGAAAAATTCGAGGAAGAAGAATTCGAAGAAGAAGAAGAAGAATTCGAAGAAGAAGAATTCGAGGAAGAAGAAGAAGAATTCGAAGAATAAGAAGAAGAATTCGAAGAATTTGAAGAAGAAGAATTCGAAGAAGAATTCGAAGAAGAATTAGAAGAAGAAAAAGAAGTTGAAGAAGAATAATTCGAAGAAGAAGAAGAATTTGAAGAAGAAGATTTCGAAGAAGAATTCGAAGAAGAAGATTTCGAAGAAGAATTCGAAGAAGAAGAAGAAGAAGAAGAAGAAGAAGAAGAATTAGAAGAAGAGGAAGAAGAAAAAGAAAAAGAAGAAGAATTCGAAGAAACAGAAGAAGAAGAAGAAGAATTTGAAGAAGAAGAAGAATTTGAAGAAGAAGAAGTATTCGAAGAAGAAGAAGAGGAAGAATTCGAAGAAGAAGAATTCGAAGAAGAATTCGAAGAAGAAGAATTCGAAGAAGAAGAATAAGAATAAGAAGAAGAATTCGAAGAAGAAGAAGAAGAAGAAGAAGAAGAAGAAGAAGAAGAAGAAGAATTTGAAGAAGAAGAATTCGAAGAAGAAGAAGAAGAAGAAGAATTCGAAGAAGAAGAAGAAGAAGAAGAAGAATTTGAAGAAGAAGAATTCGAAGAAGAAGAAGAAGAAGAAGAATTCGAAGAAGAAGAAGAAGAAGAAGAAGAAGAAGAATTTGAAGAAGAAGAAGAAGAAGAAAAATTCGAAGAAGAAGAATTCGAAAAAGAAGAAGTATTCGAAGAAGAAGAATAAGAATTCGAGGAAGAAGAAGAAGAAGAATTCGAAGAAGAAGAATTTGAAGAAGAATTCGAAGAAGAATTCGAAGAAGAAGAAGAAGAATTCCAAGAAGAATTCGAAGAAGAAGAAGAAGAAGAATTCGAAGAAGAATTCAAAGAAGAGGAATTCGAAGAAGAAGAATTCGAAGAAGAATTTGAAGAAGAAGAAGAAGAATTCGAAGAAGAAGAAGAAGAATTAGAAGTAGAAGAAGAAGAATTCGAAGAAGAAGAAGAAGAAGAAGAATCGAAGAAGAAGAATTCGAATAGTAATAATAATAATAACAATAAGAAGAAGAATCGAAGAAGAAGAATTCGAATAATAATAATAATAATAAGAAGAAGAAGAATCGAAGAAGAAGAATTCGAAGAAGAAGATAAAGAATTTGAAGAAGAAGAATGCGAAGAAGATGAATTCGAAGAAGAAGAAGAATTCGAAGAAGAAGAAAAAGATGAAGAAGATTTCGAAGAAGAAGAATTCGAAGAAGAATTTGAAGCAGAATTCGAAGAAGAAGAATAAGAATAAGAAGAAGAATTCGAAGAAGTAGAAGAATTCGAAGAAGAAGAATTCGAAGAAGAAGAAGAAGAAGAAGAAGAAGAAGAAGAAGATTTTGAATAAAAAGAAGAAGAAGAAGAAGAAGAATTCGAAGAAGAAGAATTCCAAGAATTCGAAGAAGAAGAAGAAGAAGAATTCGAAGAAGAAGAATTCCAAGAATTCGAAGAAGAAGAAGAAGAAGAATTCGAAGAAGAAGAAGAAGAAGAAGAAGAAGAAGAATTCGAAAAAGAATTCGAAGAAGAATTCGAAGAAGAAGAATTCGAAGAAGAATTCGAAGAAGAAGAAGAAGAAGAAGAATTCGAAGAATTCGAAGAAGAAGAAAAAGAATTCGAAGAATTCGAAGAAGAATTTGAAGTAGAAGAATTCGAAGAAGAAGATGAATTCGAAGAAGAATTCGAAGAAGAAGAATTCGAAGTAGAAGAAGAATTTGAAGAAGAAGAAGGAGTCGAAGAAGAATTCGAAGAAGAAGAAGAATAATTCGAAGAAGAAGAATTCGAAGAAGGAGAATTCGAAGAATTCGAAGAATTCGAAGAATTCGAAGAAGAAGAAGAAGAAGAAGAAGAAGAAAAATTCAAAGAAGAATTCGAAGAAGAATTCGAAGAAGAAGAATTCGAAGAAGAAGAAGAATAAGAAGAAGAATTCGAAGAAGAAGAATTCGAAGAAGAAGAAGAATTCGAAGCAGAAGAAGAAGAAGAAGAAGAAGAATAAGAAGAAGAAGAAGAAGAAGAAGAAGTAGAAGAAGAAGAAGAAGAAGAATTCGAAAAAGAATTCGAAGAAGAATTCGAAGAAGAATTCGAAGAAGAAGAATTCGAAGAAGAATTCGAAAAAGAAGAAGTATTCGAAGAAGAAGAATAAGAATTCGAGGAAGAAGAAGAAGAAGAATTCGAAGAAGAAGAATTTGAAGAAGAATTCGAAGAAGAAGAAGAAGAAGAAGAAGAAGAAGAATAATTCCAAGAAGAATTCGAAGAAGAAGAAGAAGAAGAAAAATTCAAAGAAGAAGAATTCGAAGAAGAAGAAGAATTCGAAGTAGAAAAATTCGAAGAAGAAGAAAAAGAAGTATTCGAAGAAAAAGAAGAAGAATAAGAAGAAGAATAATTCGAAGAAGAAGAATTCGAAGAAGAAGAAGAAGAAGAAGAAGAAGAAGAAGAACAATTCAAAGAAGAAGAATTCGAAGAAGAATTCGAAGAAGAATTCGAAGAATTCAAAGAATTCGAAGAAAAATTCGAAGACGAAGAAGAAGAAGTATTCGAAGAATTCGAAGAAGAAGAATTCGAAGAAGAAGAATTCGAAGAAGAAGAAGAAGAATTCGAAGAAGAAGAATTCGAAGAAGAAAAAGAAGAATAATGCGAAAAAGAAGAAGAATTCGAAGAAGAAGAAGAATTCGAAGAAGAATAATAATAATAAGAAGAATTCGAAGAAGAAGAAGATGAAGAAGAAGAAGAAGAATTCGAAGAAGAATTCGAAGAAGAAGAATTCGAAGAAGAAGAAGAAGAAGAAGAATTAGAAGAGGAAGAAGAAGAAGAAGAATTCGAAGAAGAATTCGAAGAAGAATTCGAAGTAGAAGAATTCGAAGAAGAAGAAGAATTCGAAGAAGAATTCGAAGAAGAAGAATACGAAGAAGAAGAGGAATTCGAAGAAGAGGACGGATTCGAAGAAGAATTCGAAGAAGAAGAAGAAGAATTTGAAGAAGAAGAAGAAGAAGAAAAATTCGAAGAAGAAGAAGAAGAAGAAGAAGAAGAAGAAGAAGAAGGATTCGAAGAAGTATTCGAAGAAGAAGAAGAAGAAGAATAAGAAGAAGAAGAAGAAGAAAAATTCGAAGAAGAAGAAGAAGAATTCGAAGAAGAAGAAGTATTCGAAGAATAATTCGAAGAAGAATTAAAAGAAGAATTCGAAGAAGAAGAAGAATTCGAAGAAGAAGAATTCGAAGAAGAATAATAAGAAGAAGAAGAATTAGAAGAGGAAGAAGAAGAAGAAGAATTCGAAGAAGAAGAAGAATTCGAAGAAGGATTCGAAGAAGAATTCGAAGAAGAATTCGAAGAAGAAGAATTCTAAGAAGAAGATGAATTCGAAGAAGAAGAAGAAGAAGAATTCGAAGAAGAAGAATTCGAAGAAGAAGAATTTGAAGAAGAAGAATTCAAAGAAGAAGAATTCGAAAAAGAAGAAGAAGAATTCGAAGAAGAATTCGAAGAAGAAGAATTCTAAGAAGAAGATGAATTCGAAGAAGAAGATGAATAATAATTCGAAAAAGAAGAATTCGAAGAAGAATTCGAAGAAGAAGAAGAAGAATTCGAAGAAGAATTCAAAGAAGAAGAATTCGAAGAAGAATTCGAAGAAGAATTCGAAGAAGAAGAATTCGAAGAAGAAGAAGAATTCGAAGAAGAATTCGAAGAAGAAGAAGAAGAATTCAAAGAAGAATTCGAAGAAGAAGAAGAATTCAAAGAAGAATTCGAAGTAGAAGAATTCGAAGAAGAAGAATTCGAAGAAGAAGAATAATTCGAAGAAGAAAAATTCAAAGAAGAAGAAAAAGAAGAATTCGAAGAAAAAGAAGAAGAATAAGAAGAAGAATAATTCGAAAAAGAAGATTTCGGAGAAGAATTGGAAGAAGAAGAAGAAGAATTCGAAGAAGAATTCGAAGAAGAAGAAGAAAAAGATTTCGATGAAGAAGAATTCGAAGAAGAAGAATTCGAAGAAGAAGAAGAAGAAGAAAAAGAAGAAGAAGAATTCGAAGAAGAATTCGAAGTAGAAGAATTCGAAGAAGAAGAGGAATTCGAAGAAGAGGAAGGATTCGAAGAAGAATTCGAAGAAGAAGAAGAAGAATTTGAAGAAGAAGAAGAAGAAGAAAAATTCAAAGAAGAAGAAAAAGAAGAATTCGAAGAAAAAGAAGAAGAATAAGAAGAAGAATAATTCGAAAAAGAAGATTTCGGAGAAGAATTGGAAGAAGAAGAAGAAGAATTCGAAGAAGAATTCGAAGAAGAAGAAGAAAAAGATTTCGATGAAGAAGAATTCGAAGAAGAAGAATTCGAAGAAGAAGAAGAAGAAGAAAAAGAAGAAGAAGAATTCGAAGAAGAATTCGAAGTAGAAGAATTCGAAGAAGAAGAGGAATTCGAAGAAGAGGAAGGATTCGAAGAAGAATTCGAAGAAGAAGAAGAAGAATTTGAAGAAGAAGAAGAAGAAGAAAAATTCGAAGAAGAAGAAAAAGTCGAAAAAGAAAAATAATTCGAAGAGGAAGAATTCGAAAAAGAAGAAGTATTCGAAGAAGAAGAATAAGAATTCGAGGAAGAAGAAGAAGAATAATTCGAAGAAGAAGAATTTGAAGAAGAATTCGAAGAAGTATTCGAAGGAGAAGAAGAAGAAGAAGAATTCCAAGAAGAATTCGAAGAAGAAGAAGAAGAAGAAGAATTCAAAGAAGAAGAATTCGAAGAAGAAGAAGAAGAATAAAAAGAAGTATAATTCGAAGAAGAATAATTCGAAGAAGAAGAGGAAGAAGAAGAAGAATTCGAAGAAGAATTCAAAGAAGAAGAATTCGAAGAAGACAAATTCGAAGAAGAATTCGAAGAAGAAGAAGAAGAATTCGAAGAAGAATTCGAAGAAGAATTCGAAGAATTCGAAGAATTCAAACAATTCGAAGAAAAATTCTAAGACGAAGAAGAAGAAGTATTCGAAGAATTCGAAGAAGAAGAATTCGAAGAAGAAGAATTCGAAGAAGAAGAATTCGAAGAAGAATTCGAAGAAGAAAAAGAAGAAGAAGATGAAGAAGAAGAAGAAGAATTCGAAAAATAATAATAATAATAATAATAAGAAGAAGAAGAAGAAGAAGAAGTATTCGAAGAAGAAGAAGAATTAGAAGAGGAAGAATAATAAGAAGAATTCGAAGAAGAAGAAGAAGAAGAAGATGAAGAAGAAGAAGAAGAAGATGAAGAAGAAGAAGAAGAATTCGAAGAAGAAGAAGAAGAAGAAGAAGAAGAAGAAGAAGAAGAAGAATTAGAAGAGGAAGAAGAAGAAGAAGAATTCGAAGAAAAAGAAGAATTCGAAGAAGAATTCGAAGAAGAAGAAGAATTCAAAGAAGAATTCGAAGTAGAAGAATTCGAAGAAGAATTCGAAGAAGAAGAAGAATTCAAAGAAGAAAAATTCGAAGAAGAAGAAAAAGAAGAATTCGAAGAAAAAGAAGAAGAATAATAAGAAGAATAATTCGAAAAAGAAGAATTCGAAGAAGAATTCGAAGAAGAAGAAGAAGAAGAATTCGAAGAAGAATTCAAAGAAGAAGAATTCGAAGAAGAAGTATTCGAAGAAGAATTCGAAGAAGAAGAAGAAGAATTCGAAGAAGAATTCGAAGAAGAAGAATTCAAAGAAGAAGAATAAGAATTCGAAGAAGAAGAAGAATTCGAAGAAGAAGAAGAAGAAGAAGAAGAATCGAAGAAGAAGAAGAAGAATTCGAATAATAATAATAATAATAATAATAAGAAGAAGAAGAAGAAGAAGAATTCGAAGAAGAAGATAAAGAATTTGAAGAAGAAGAATTCGAAGAAGATGAATTCGAAGAATTCGAAGAATTTGAAGAATTCGAAGAAGAAGAAAAAGATGAAGAAGATTTCGAAGAAGAAGAAGAATTCGAAGAAGAATTCGAAGCAGAATTCGAAGAAGAAGAATAAGAATAAGAAGAAGAATTCGAAGAAGTAGAAGAATTCGAAGAAGAAGAATTCGAAGAAGAAGAAGAAGGATTCGAAGAAGAACAAGAAGAAGAAGAAGAAGAATTTGAATAAGAAAAAGAAGAAGAAGAAGAAGAAGAATTCGAAGAAAAACAAGAAGAAGAAGAAGAAGAAGAAGAAGAAGAATTCGAAGAAGAAGAATTCCAAGAATTCGAAGAAGAAGAAGAAGAAGAACTAGAAGAAGGAGAAGAAGAAGAAGAAGAATTCGAAAAAGAAGAATTCGAAGAAGAATTCGAAGAAGAATTCGAAGAAGAAGAATTCGAAGAAGAAGAAGAAGAATTCGAAGAAGAATTCGAAGAAGAAGAATTCGAAGAAGAAGAAGAAGAAGAATAAGAAGAATTCGAAGAAGAAGAATTCGAAGAAGAATTCGAAGAAGAAGAAGAAGAATAAGAATTCGAAGAATTCGAAGAAGAAGAAGAAGAATTCGAAGAATTCGCAGAAGAATTTGAAGTAGAAGAATTCGAAGAAAAAGAAGATGAATTCGAAGAAGAATTCGAAGAAGAATTCAAAGAAGAAGAATTCGAAGAAGACAAATTCGAAGAAGAATTCGAAGAAGAAGAAGAAGAATTCGAAGAAGAATTCGAAGAAGAATTCGAAGAATTCAAAGAATTCGAAGAAAAATTCTAAGACGAAGAAGAAGAAGTATTCGAAGAATTCGAAGAAGAAGAATTCGAAGAAGAAGAATTCGAAGAAGAATTCGAAGAAGAAGAAGAAGAATTCGAAGAAGAAGAAGAATTAGAAGAGGAAGAATAATAAGAAGAATTCGAAGAAGAAGAAGAAGATGAAGAAGAAGAAGAAGAATTCGAAGAAGAAGAATAAGAATAAGAAGAAGAATTCGAAGAAGAAGAATTCGAAGAAGAAGAAGAAGAAGAATAAGAAGAATTTGAAGAAGAAGAATTCGAAGAAGAAGAAGAAGAAGAAGAATTCGAAGAAGAAGAAGAAGAAGAAGAATTTGAAGAAGAAGAAGAAGAAGAAAATTTCGAAGAAGAAGAATTCGAAAAAGAAGAAGTATTCGAAGAAGAAGAATAAGAATTCGAGGAAGAAGAAGAAGAAGAATTCGAAGAAGAATAATTTGAAGAAGAATTCGAAGAAGAATTCGAAGAAGAAGAAGAAGAAGAAGAATTCCAAGAAGAATTCGAAGAAGAAGAAGAAGAAGAAGAATTCAAAGAAGAAGAATTCGAAGAAGAAGAAGAATTCGAAGAAGAAAAATTCGAAGAAGAAGAAAAAGAAGAATTCGAAGAAAAAGAAGAAGAATTAGAAGAAGAATAATTCGAAGAAGAAGAATTCGAAGAATAAGAGGAAGAAGAAGAAGAAGAAGAAGAAGAAGTAGAAGAACAATTCAAAGAAGAAGAATTCGAAGAAGAAGAATTCGAAGAAGAATTCGAAGAAGAATTCGAAGAATTCAAAGAATTCGAAGAAAAATTCGAAGACGAAGAAGAATTATTCGAAGAATTCGAAGAAGAAGAATTCGAAGAAGAAGAATTCGAAGAAGAATTCGAAGAAGAATTCGAAGAAGAAGAATTCGAAGAAGAAAAAGAAGAATAATGCGAAAAAGAAGAAGAATTCGAAGAAGAAGAAGAATTCGAAGAAGAATAATAATAATAAGAAGAATTCGAAGAAGAAGAAGATGAAGAAGAAGAAGATGAAGAAGAAGAAGATGAAGAAGAAGAAGAAGAATTCGAAGAAGAAGAAGAAGAAGAAGAATTAGAAGAGGAAGAAGAAGAAGAAGAATTCGAAGAAGAAGAAGATTTCGAAGAAGAATTCGAAGAAGAAGAATTCTAAGAAGAAGATGAATTCGAAGAAGAAGAAGAAGAAGAATTCGAAGAAAAGGAATTCGAAGAAGAATTCGAAGAAGAAGAATTCGAAGAAGAATTCGAAGAAGAAGAAGAAGAATTCGAAGAAGAATTCGAAGAAGAAGAATTTGAAGAAGAAGAAGAATTCGAAGAAGAAGAATTCGAAAAAGAAGAAGAAGAATTCGAAGAAGAAGAATTCGAAGAAGAATTCGAAGAAGAAGAATTCGAAGATAGAAGAATTCGAAGAATAAGAAGAATTCGAAGAAGAAGAAGAAGAAGAAGAATTCGAAGAATTCGAAGAAGAAGAAAAAGAATTCGAAGAATTCGAAGAAGAATTTGAAGTAGAAGAATTCGAAGAAGAAGATGAATTCGAAGAAGAATTCGAAGAAGAAGAATTCGAAGTAGAAGAAGAATTCGAAGAAGAAGAAGGAGTCGAAGAAGAATTCGAAGAAGAAGAAGAAGAATTCGAAGAAGAAGAATTCGAAGAAGAATTCGAAGAAGAAGAAGAAGAATTCGAAGAAGAATTCGAAGAAGAAGAATTTGAAGAAGAAGAAGAATTCGAAGAAGAAGAATTCGAAAAAGAAGAAGAAGAATTCGAAGAAGAAGAATTCGAAGAAGAATTCGAAGAAGAAGAATTCGAAGATAGAAGAATTCGAAGAATAAGAAGAATTCGAAGAAGAAGAAGAAGAAGAAGAATTCGAAGAATTCGAAGAAGAAGAAAAAGAATTCGAAGAATTCGAAGAAGAATTTGAAGTAGAAGAATTCGAAGAAGAAGATGAATTCGAAGAAGAATTCGAAGAAGAAGAATTCGAAGTAGAAGAAGAATTCGAAGAAGAAGAAGGAGTCGAAGAAGAATTCGAAGAAGAAGAAGAAGAATTCAAAGAAGAAGAATTCGAAGAAGGAGAATTCGAAGAAGAAGAAGTATTCGAAGAAGAATTCGAAAAAGAATTCAAAAAAGAATTCGAATAAGAAGAATTCGAAGAAGAATTCGAAGAATTCGAAGAAGAATTCGAAAAAGAAGAATTCGAAGAAGAAGTATTCGAAGAAGAAGAAGAAGAATTCGAAGAAAAACAAGAAGAAGAAGAAGAAGAAGAATTCGAAGAAGAAGAATTCCAAGAATTCGAAATAGAAGAAGAAGAAGAAGAAGTAGAAGAAGAAGAAGAAGAAGAAGAAGAATTCGAAAAAGAATTCGAAGAAGAATTCGAAGAAGAATTCGAAGAAGAAGAATTCGAAGAAGAAGAATAAGAATAAGAATAAGAAGAAGAAGAAGAAGAAGAAGAAGAAGAATTTGAAGAAGAAGAATTCGAAGAAGAAGAAGAAGAAGAAGAAGAAGAAGAATTCGAAGAAGAAGAAGAAGAAGAAGAAGAAGAATTTGAAGAAGAATAAGAAGAAGAAAATTTCGAAGAAGAAGAATTCGAAAAAGAAGAAGTATTCGAAGAAGAAGAATAAGAATTCGAGGAAGAAGAAGAAGAAGAATTCGAAGAAGAAGAATTTGTAGAAGAATTCGAAGAAGAATTCGAAGAAGAAGAAGAAGAAGAAGAATTCCAAGAAGAATTCGAAGAAGAAGAAGAAGAAGAAGAATTCAAAGAAGAAGAATTCGAAGAAGAAGAAGAATTCGAAGAAGAAAAATTCGAAGAAGAAGAAAAAGAAGAATTCGAAGAAAAAGAAGAATAAGAAGAAG
Organism: Porphyrio hochstetteri; assembly: GCA_020800305.1. Taxonomy (NCBI): domain Eukaryota; kingdom Metazoa; phylum Chordata; class Aves; order Gruiformes; family Rallidae; genus Porphyrio; species Porphyrio hochstetteri. The sequence goes on along the minus strand of JAJHSY010000137.1, from coordinate 1,023,741 downwards.
AAGAATTCGAAGAAGAAGAATTCGAAGAAGAAGAGGAAGAAGAAGAAGAAGAAGAAGAATTCGAAGAAGAAAAATTCGAAGAAGAAGAAAAAGAAGAATTCGAAGAAAAAGAAGAAGAATAAGAAGAAGAATAATTCGAAGAAGAAGAATTCGAAGAAGAAGAGGAAGAAGAAGAAGAAGAAGAAGAAGAAGAAGAACAATTCAAAGAAGAAGAATTCGAAGAAGAAGAATTCGAAGAAGAATTCGAAGAAGAATTCGAAGAATTCAAAGAATTCGAAGAAAAATTCGAAGACGAAGAAGAAGTATTCGAAGAATTCGAAGAAGAATTCGAAGAAGAAGAATTCGAAGAAGAAGAAGAAGAAGAATTCGAAGAAGAAGAATTCGAAGAAGAAAAAGAAGAATAATGCGAAAAAGAAGAAGAATTCGAATAAGAAGAAGAATTCGAAGAAGAATAATAATAATAAGAAGAATTCGAAGAAGAAGAAGATGAAGAAGAAGAAGAAGAAGAAGAAGAAGATGAAGAAGAAGAAGAAGAATTCGAAGAATTCGAAGAAGAAGAAGAAGAATTAGAAGAGGAAGAAGAAGAAGAAGAATTCGAAGAAGAAGAAGAATTCGAAGAAGAAGAAGAATTCGAAGAAGAATTCTAAGAAGAAGATGAATTCGAAGAAGAAGAAGAAGAATTCGAAGAAGAAGAAGAAGAATTCGAAGAAGAAGAATTCGAAGAATTCGAAGAAGAAGAATTCGAAGAAGAATTCGAAGAAGAAGAAGAAGAATTCGAAGAAGAATTCGAAGAAGAATTCGAAGAAGAAGAATTTGAAGAAGAAGAAGAATTCGAAGAAGAAGAATTCGAAAAAGAAGAAGAAGAATTCGAAGAAGAAGAAGAATTCGAAGAAGAAAAATTCGAAAAAGAAGAAAAAGAAGAATTCGAAGAAAAAGAAGAAGAATAAGAAGAAGAATAATTCGAAGAAGAAGAATTCGAAGAAGAAGAGGAAGAAGAAGAAGAAGAAGAAGAACAATTCAAAGAAGAAGAATTCGAAGAAGAAGAATTCGAAGAAGAATTCGAAGAAGAATTCGAAGAATTCAAAGAATTCGAAGAAAAATTCGAAGACGAAGAAGAAGTATTCGAAGAATTCGAAGAAGAAGAATTCGAAGAAGAAGAATTCGAAGAAGAAGAAGAAGAAGAATTCGAAGAAGAAGAATTCGAAGAAGAAAAAGAATAATGCGAAAAAGAAGAAGAATTCGAATAAGAAGAAGAATTCGAAGAATAATAATAATAATAAGAAGAATTCGAAGAAGAAGAAGAAGAAGAATTAGAAGAGGAAGAAGAAGAAGAAGAATTCGAAGAAGAAGAAGAATTCGAAGAAGAATTCGAAGAAGAAGGATTCTAAGAAGAAGATGAATTCGAAGAAGAAGAAGAAGAATTCGAAGAGGAAGAATTCGAAGAAGAATTCGAAGAAGAAGAATTCGAAGAAGAATTCGAAGAAGAAGAAGAAGAATTCGAAGAAGAATTCGAAGAAGAATTCGAAGAAGAAGAATTTGAAGAAGAAGAAGAATTCGAAGAAGAAGAATTCGAAAAAGAAGAAGAATTCGAAGAAGAAGAATAATTCGAAGAAGAATTCGAAGAAGAAGAATTCGAAGATAGAAGAATTCGAAGAATAAGAAGAAGAATTCGAAGAAGAATTCGAAGAAGAATTCGAAGAAGAAGAATTTGAAGAAGAAGAAGAATTCGAAGAAGAAGAATTCGAAAAAGAAGAAGAATTTGAAGAAGAAGAATAATTCGAAGAAGTATTCGAAGAAGAAGAATTCGAAGATAGAAGAATTTGAAGAATAAGAAGAATTCAAAGAAGAAGAATTCGAAGACAGAAGAATTCGAAGAAGAAGAAGAAGAAGAAGAAGAAGAATTCGAAGAAGAAGAAGAAGAATTCGAAGAATTCGAAGAAGAAGAAAAAGTATTCGAAGAATTCGAAGAAGAATTTGAAGTAGAAGAATTCGAAGAAGAAGATGAATTCGAAGAAGAATTCGAAGAAGAAGAATTCGAAGTAGAAGAAGAATTCGAAGAAGAAGAAGGAGTCGAAGAAGAATTCGAAGAAGAAGAAGAAGAATTCGAAGAAGAAGAATTCGAAGAAGGAGAATTCGAAGAAGAAGAAGTATTCGAAGAAGAATTCGAAAAAGAATTCAAAAAAGAATTCGAATAAGAAGAATTCGAAGAAGAATTTGAAGAAGAAGAAGAAGAATTCGAAGAAGAATTCAAAGAAGAAAAATAAGAATAAGAATAAGAAGAAGAAGAAGAATTCGAAGAAGAATTCAAAGAAGAATTCGAAGAAGTATTCGAAGAAGAAATTAAAGAAGAAGAAGAAGAATTCGAAGAAGAATTCGAAGAAGAAAAATAAGAATAAGAAGAAGAAGAAGAATTCGAAGAAGAATTCAAATAAGAAGAATTCGAAGAAGAAGTATTCGAAGAAGAAGAAGAATTCGAAGAAAAACAAGAAGAAGAAGAAGAAGAATTCGAAGAAGAAGAATTCCAAGAATTCGAAATAGAAGAAGAAGAAGAATTCGAAAAAGAATTCGAAGAAGAATTCGAAGAATAATTCGAAGAAGAAGAAGAAGAAGAAGAATTCCAAGAAGAATTCGAAGAAGAAGAAGAAGAAGAAGAATTCAAAGAAGAAGAATTCGAAGAAGAAGAATAAGAATAAGAAGAAGAATTCGAAGAAGAAGAAGAAGAATAAGAATAAGAATAAGAAGAATTTGAAGAAGAAGAATTCGAAGAAGAATTCCAAGAAGAAGAAGAAGAAGAATTCGAAGAAGAAGAAGAAGAAGAAGAAGAAGAATTTGAAGAAGAATAAGAATAAGAAGAATTCGAAGAAGAAGTATTCGAAGAAGAAGAATAAGAATTCGAGGAAGAAGAAGAAGACGAATTCGAAGAAGAAGATTTTGAAGAAGAATTCGAAGAAGAATTCGAAGAAGAAGAAGAAGAAGAAGAATTCCAAGAAGAATTCGAAGAAGAAGAAGAATAAGAAGAATTCAAAGAAGAAGTATTCGAAGATGAAGAATAAGAATTCGAGGAAGAAGAAGAAGACGAATTCGAAGAAGAAGATTTTGAAGAAGAATTCGAAGAAGAATTCGAAGAAGAAGAAGAAGAAGAAGAATTCCAAGAAGAATTCGAAGAAGTAGAAGAATAAGAAGAATTCAAAGAAGAAGAATTCGAAGAAGAAGAAGAATTCGAAGAAGAAAAATTCGAAGAAGAAGAAAAAGAAGAATTCGAAGAAAAAGAAGAAGAATAAGAAGAAGAATAATTCGAAGAAGAAGAATTGGAAGAAGAAGAGGAAGAAGAAGAAGAAGAAGAAGAAGAACAATTCAAAGAAGAAGAATTCGAAGAAGAAGAATTCGAAGAAGAATTCGAAGAAGAATTCGAAGAATTCAAAGAATTCGAAGAAAAATTCGAAGACGAAGAAGAAGTATTCGAAGAATTCGAAGAAGAAGAATTCGAAGAAGAAGAAGAAGAAGAATTCGAAGAAGAAGAATTCGAAGAAGAAAAAGAAGAATAATGCGAAAAAGAAGAAGAATTCGAATAAGAAGAAGAATTCGAAGAAGAATAATAATAATAAGAAGAATTCGAAGAAGAAGAAGATGAAGAAGAAGAAGAAGAAGAAGAAGAAGAAGATGAAGAAGAAGAAGAAGAATTCGAAGAAGAAGAAGAAGAAGAAGAAGAAGAATTAGAAGAGGAAGAAGAAGAAGAAGAATTCGAAGAAGAAGAAGAAGAAGAATTCGACGAAGAAGAATTCGAAGAAGAAAAAGAAGAATAATGCGAAAAAGAAGAAGAATTCGAATAAGAAGAAGAATTCGAAGAAGAATAATAATAATAAGAAGAATTCGAAGAAGAAGAAGATGAAGAAGAAGAAGAAGAAGAAGAAGAAGAAGATGAAGAAGAAGAAGAAGAATTCGAAGAAGAAGAAGAAGAAGAAGAAGAATTAGAAGAGGAAGAAGAAGAAGAAGAATTCGAAGAAGAAGAAGAATTCGAAGAAGAATTCGAAGAAGAAGAATTCTAAGAAGAAGATGAATTCGAAGAAGAAGAAGAAGAAGAATTCGAAGAAGAAGAATTCGAAGAAGAATTCGAAGAAGAAGAAGAAGAATTCGAAGAAGAATTCGAAGAAGAATTCGAAGAAGAAGAATTTGAAGAAGAAGAAGAATTCGAAGAAGAAGAATTCGAAAAAGAAGAAGAAGAATTCGAAGAAGAAGAAGAATTCGAAGAAGAATTCGAAGAAGAAGAATTCGAAGATAGAAGAATTCGAAGAATAAGAAGAATTCGAAGAAGAATTCGAAGACAGAAGAATTCGAAGACAGAAGAATTCGAAGAAGAAGAAGAAGAAGAATTCGAATTCGAAGAATTCGAAGAAGAAGAAAAAGAATTCGAAGAATTCGAAGAAGAATTTGAAGTAGAAGAATTCGAAAAAGAAGATGAATTCGAAGAAGAATTCGAAGAAGAAGTATTCGAAGTAGAAGAGGAATTCGAAGAAGAAGAAGGAGTCGAAGAAGAATTCGAAGAAGAAGAATTCGAAGAAGGAGAATTCGAAGAAGAAGAAGTATTCGAGGAAGAATTCGAAAAAGAATTCAAAAAAGAATTCGAATAAGAAGAATTCGAAGAAGAATTCGAAGAAGAAGAAGAAGAATTCGAAGAAGAATTCGAAGAAGAATTCGAAGAATTCAAAGAATTCGAAGAAAAATTCGAAGACGAAGAAGAAGTATTCGAAGAATTCGAAGAAGAAGAATTCGAAAAAGAAGAAGAAGAATTCGAAGAAGAAGAATTCGAAGAAGAATAATAATAATAAGAAGAATTCGAAGAAGAAGAAGATGAAGAAGAAGAAGAAGAGGAAGAAGAAGAAGATGAAGAAGAAGAAGAAGAATTCGAAGAAGAAGAAGAAGAAGAAGAAGAAGAATTAGAAGAGGAAGAAGAAGAAGAAGAATTCGAAGAAGAAGAAGAATTCGAAGAAGAATTCGAAGAAGAAGAATTCTAAGAAGAAGATGAATTCGAAGAAGAAGAAGAAGAAGAATTCGAAGAAGAAGAATTCGAAGAAGAATTCGAAGAAGAAGAAGAAGAATTCGAAGAAGAATTCGAAGAAGAATTCGAAGAAGAAGAATTTGAAGAAGAAGAAGAATTCGAAGAAGAAGAATTCGAAAAAGAAGAAGAAGAATTCGAAGAAGAAGAAGAATTCGAAGAAGAATTCGAAGAAGAAGAATTCGAAGATAGAAGAATTCGAAGAATAAGAAGAATTCGAAGAAGAATTCGAAGACAGAAGAATTCGAAGACAGAAGAATTCGAAGAAGAAGAAGAAGAAGAAGAAGAATTCGAAGAATTCGAAGAAGAAGAAAAAGAATTCGAAGAATTCGAAGAAGAATTTGAAGTAGAAGAATTCGAAAAAGAAGATGAATTCGAAGAAGAATTCGAAGAAGAAGTATTCGAAGTAGAAGAGGAATTCGAAGAAGAAGAAGGAGTCGAAGAAGAATTCGAAGAAGAAGAATTCGAAGAAGGAGAATTCGAAGAAGAAGAAGTATTCGAAGAAGAATTCGAAAAAGAATTCAAAAAAGAATTCGAATAAGAAGAATTCGAAGAAGAATTCGAAGAAGAAGAAGAAGAATTCGAAGAAGAATTCGAAGAAGAAAAATAAGAATAAGAATAAGAATAAGAAGAAGAATTCGAAGAAGAATTCAAAGAAGAAGAATTCGAAGAAGAAGTATTCGAAGAAGAAGAAGAAGAATTCGAAGAAAAACAAGAAGAAGAAGAAGAAGAATTCGAAGAAGAATTCCAAGAATTCGAAATAGAAGAAGAAGAAGAAGAAGAAGAAGAATTCGAAAAAGAATTCGAAGAAGAATTCGAAGAAGAATTCGAAGAAGAAGAATTCGAAGAAGAATAAGAATAAGAAGAAGAATTCGAAGAAGAAGAATTCGAAGAAGAAGAAGAAGAAGAAGAATTCGAAGAAGAAGAAGAAGAAGAATTTGAAGAAGAAGAAGAAGAAGAAAATTTCGAAGAAGAAGAATTCGAAAAAGAAGAAGTATTCGAAGAAGAAGAATAAGAATTCGAGGAAGAAGAAGAAGAAGAATTGGAAGAAGAATAATTTGAAGAAGAATTCGAAGAAGAATTCGAAGAAGAAGAAGAAGAATTCAAAGAAGAAGAATTCGAAGAAGAAGAAGAATTCGAAGAAGAAAAATTCGAAGAAGAAGAAAAAGAAGAATTCGAAGAAAAAGAAGAAGAATAAGAAGAATAATTCGAAGAAGAAGAATTCGAAGAATAAGAGGAAGAAGAAGAAGAAGAAGAAGAAGAAGAACAATTCAAAGAAGAAGAATTCGAAGAAGAAGAATTCGAAGAAGAATTCGAAGAAGAATTCGAAGAATTCAAAGAATTCGAAGAAAAATTCGAAGACGAAGAAGAAGAAGTATTCGAAGAATTCGAAGAAGAAGAATTCGAAAAAGAAGAAGAAGAATTCGAAGAAGAAGAAGAATTCGAAGAAGAATTCGAAGAAGAAGAATTCGAAGATAGAAGAATTCGAAGAATAAGAAGAATTTGAAGAAGAAGAATTCGAAGACAGAAGAATTCGAAGAAGAAGAAGAAGAAGAAGAATTCGAAGAATTCGAAGAAGAAGAAAAAGAATTCGAAGAATTCGAAGAAGAATTTGAAGTAGAAGAATTCGAAGAAGAAGATGAATTCGAAGAAGAATTCGAAGAAGAAAAATTCGAGGAAGAAGAATTCGAAGAAGAAGAAGAAGAATTCGAAGAAGAAGAATTCGAGGAAGAAGAAGAAGAATTCGAAGAATAAGAAGAAGAATTCGAAGAATTTGAAGAAGAAGAATTCGAAGAAGAATTCGAAGAAGAATTAGAAGAAGAAAAAGAAGTCGAAGAAGAATAATTCGAAGAAGAAGAAGAATTTGAAGAAGAAGATTTCGAAGAAGAATTCGAAGAAGAAGATTTCGAAGAAGAATTCGAAGAAGAAGAAGAAGAAGAAGAAGAAGAAGAAGAATTAGAAGAAGAGGAAGAAGAAAAAGAAAAAGAAGAAGAATTCGAAGAAACAGAAGAAGAAGAAGAAGAATTTGAAGAAGAAGAAGAATTTGAAGAAGAAGAAGTATTCGAAGAAGAAGAAGAGGAAGAATTCGAAGAAGAAGAATTCGAAGAAGAATTCGAAGAAGAAGAATTCGAAGAAGAAGAATAAGAATAAGAAGAAGAATTCGAAGAAGAAGAAGAAGAAGAAGAAGAAGAAGAAGAAGAAGAAGAAGAATTTGAAGAAGAAGAATTCGAAGAAGAAGAAGAAGAAGAAGAATTCGAAGAAGAAGAAGAAGAAGAAGAAGAATTTGAAGAAGAAGAATTCGAAGAAGAAGAAGAAGAAGAAGAATTCGAAGAAGAAGAAGAAGAAGAAGAAGAAGAAGAATTTGAAGAAGAAGAAGAAGAAGAAAAATTCGAAGAAGAAGAATTCGAAAAAGAAGAAGTATTCGAAGAAGAAGAATAAGAATTCGAGGAAGAAGAAGAAGAAGAATTCGAAGAAGAAGAATTTGAAGAAGAATTCGAAGAAGAATTCGAAGAAGAAGAAGAAGAATTCCAAGAAGAATTCGAAGAAGAAGAAGAAGAAGAATTCGAAGAAGAATTCAAAGAAGAGGAATTCGAAGAAGAAGAATTCGAAGAAGAATTTGAAGAAGAAGAAGAAGAATTCGAAGAAGAAGAAGAAGAATTAGAAGTAGAAGAAGAAGAATTCGAAGAAGAAGAAGAAGAAGAAGAATCGAAGAAGAAGAATTCGAATAGTAATAATAATAATAACAATAAGAAGAAGAATCGAAGAAGAAGAATTCGAATAATAATAATAATAAGAAGAAGAAGAAGAATCGAAGAAGAAGAATTCGAAGAAGAAGATAAAGAATTTGAAGAAGAAGAATGCGAAGAAGATGAATTCGAAGAAGAAGAAGAATTCGAAGAAGAAGAAAAAGATGAAGAAGATTTCGAAGAAGAAGAATTCGAAGAAGAATTTGAAGCAGAATTCGAAGAAGAAGAATAAGAATAAGAAGAAGAATTCGAAGAAGTAGAAGAATTCGAAGAAGAAGAATTCGAAGAAGAAGAAGAAGAAGAAGAAGAAGAAGAAGAAGATTTTGAATAAAAAGAAGAAGAAGAAGAAGAAGAATTCGAAGAAGAAGAATTCCAAGAATTCGAAGAAGAAGAAGAAGAAGAATTCGAAGAAGAAGAATTCCAAGAATTCGAAGAAGAAGAAGAAGAAGAATTCGAAGAAGAAGAAGAAGAAGAAGAAGAAGAAGAATTCGAAAAAGAATTCGAAGAAGAATTCGAAGAAGAAGAATTCGAAGAAGAATTCGAAGAAGAAGAAGAAGAAGAAGAATTCGAAGAATTCGAAGAAGAAGAAAAAGAATTCGAAGAATTCGAAGAAGAATTTGAAGTAGAAGAATTCGAAGAAGAAGATGAATTCGAAGAAGAATTCGAAGAAGAAGAATTCGAAGTAGAAGAAGAATTTGAAGAAGAAGAAGGAGTCGAAGAAGAATTCGAAGAAGAAGAAGAATAATTCGAAGAAGAAGAATTCGAAGAAGGAGAATTCGAAGAATTCGAAGAATTCGAAGAATTCGAAGAAGAAGAAGAAGAAGAAGAAGAAGAAAAATTCAAAGAAGAATTCGAAGAAGAATTCGAAGAAGAAGAATTCGAAGAAGAAGAAGAATAAGAAGAAGAATTCGAAGAAGAAGAATTCGAAGAAGAAGAAGAATTCGAAGCAGAAGAAGAAGAAGAAGAAGAAGAATAAGAAGAAGAAGAAGAAGAAGAAGAAGAATTCCAAGAATTCGAAATAGAAGAAGAAGAAGAAGAAGAAGTAGAAGAAGAAGAAGAAGAAGAATTCGAAAAAGAATTCGAAGAAGAATTCGAAGAAGAATTCGAAGAAGAAGAATTCGAAGAAGAATTCGAAAAAGAAGAAGTATTCGAAGAAGAAGAATAAGAATTCGAGGAAGAAGAAGAAGAAGAATTCGAAGAAGAAGAATTTGAAGAAGAATTCGAAGAAGAAGAAGAAGAAGAAGAAGAAGAAGAATAATTCCAAGAAGAATTCGAAGAAGAAGAAGAAGAAGAAAAATTCAAAGAAGAAGAATTCGAAGAAGAAGAAGAATTCGAAGTAGAAAAATTCGAAGAAGAAGAAAAAGAAGTATTCGAAGAAAAAGAAGAATAAGAAGAAGAATAATTCGAAGAAGAAGAATTCGAAGAAGAAGAAGAAGAAGAAGAAGAAGAAGAAGAACAATTCAAAGAAGAAGAATTCGAAGAAGAATTCGAAGAAGAATTCGAAGAATTCAAAGAATTCGAAGAAAAATTCGAAGACGAAGAAGAAGAAGTATTCGAAGAATTCGAAGAAGAAGAATTCGAAGAAGAAGAATTCGAAGAAGAAGAAGAAGAATTCGAAGAAGAAGAATTCGAAGAAGAAAAAGAAGAATAATGCGAAAAAGAAGAAGAATTCGAAGAAGAAGAAGAATTCGAAGAAGAATAATAATAATAAGAAGAATTCGAAGAAGAAGAAGATGAAGAAGAAGAAGAAGAATTCGAAGAAGAATTCGAAGAAGAAGAATTCGAAGAAGAAGAAGAAGAAGAAGAATTAGAAGAGGAAGAAGAAGAAGAAGAATTCGAAGAAGAATTCGAAGAAGAATTCGAAGTAGAAGAATTCGAAGAAGAAGAAGAATTCGAAGAAGAATTCGAAGAAGAAGAATACGAAGAAGAAGAGGAATTCGAAGAAGAGGACGGATTCGAAGAAGAATTCGAAGAAGAAGAAGAAGAATTTGAAGAAGAAGAAGAAGAAGAAAAATTCGAAGAAGAAGAAGAAGAAGAAGAAGAAGAAGAAGAAGGATTCGAAGAAGTATTCGAAGAAGAAGAAGAAGAAGAATAAGAAGAAGAAGAAGAAGAAAAATTCGAAGAAGAAGAAGAAGAATTCGAAGAAGAAGAAGTATTCGAAGAATAATTCGAAGAAGAATTAAAAGAAGAATTCGAAGAAGAAGAAGAATTCGAAGAAGAAGAATTCGAAGAAGAATAATAAGAAGAAGAAGAATTAGAAGAGGAAGAAGAAGAAGAAGAATTCGAAGAAGAAGAAGAATTCGAAGAAGGATTCGAAGAAGAATTCGAAGAAGAATTCGAAGAAGAAGAATTCTAAGAAGAAGATGAATTCGAAGAAGAAGAAGAAGAAGAATTCGAAGAAGAAGAATTCGAAGAAGAAGAATTTGAAGAAGAAGAATTCAAAGAAGAAGAATTCGAAAAAGAAGAAGAAGAATTCGAAGAAGAATTCGAAGAAGAAGAATTCTAAGAAGAAGATGAATTCGAAGAAGAAGATGAATAATAATTCGAAAAAGAAGAATTCGAAGAAGAATTCGAAGAAGAAGAAGAAGAATTCGAAGAAGAATTCAAAGAAGAAGAATTCGAAGAAGAATTCGAAGAAGAATTCGAAGAAGAAGAATTCGAAGAAGAAGAAGAATTCGAAGAAGAATTCGAAGAAGAAGAAGAAGAATTCAAAGAAGAATTCGAAGAAGAAGAAGAATTCAAAGAAGAATTCGAAGTAGAAGAATTCGAAGAAGAAGAATTCGAAGAAGAAGAATAATTCGAAGAAGAAAAATTCAAAGAAGAAGAAAAAGAAGAATTCGAAGAAAAAGAAGAAGAATAAGAAGAAGAATAATTCGAAAAAGAAGATTTCGGAGAAGAATTGGAAGAAGAAGAAGAAGAATTCGAAGAAGAATTCGAAGAAGAAGAAGAAAAAGATTTCGATGAAGAAGAATTCGAAGAAGAAGAATTCGAAGAAGAAGAAGAAGAAGAAAAAGAAGAAGAAGAATTCGAAGAAGAATTCGAAGTAGAAGAATTCGAAGAAGAAGAGGAATTCGAAGAAGAGGAAGGATTCGAAGAAGAATTCGAAGAAGAAGAAGAAGAATTTGAAGAAGAAGAAGAAGAAGAAAAATTCGAAGAAGAAGAAAAAGTCGAAAAAGAAAAATAATTCGAAGAGGAAGAATTCGAAAAAGAAGAAGTATTCGAAGAAGAAGAATAAGAATTCGAGGAAGAAGAAGAAGAATAATTCGAAGAAGAAGAATTTGAAGAAGAATTCGAAGAAGTATTCGAAGGAGAAGAAGAAGAAGAAGAATTCCAAGAAGAATTCGAAGAAGAAGAAGAAGAAGAAGAATTCAAAGAAGAAGAATTCGAAGAAGAAGAAGAAGAATAAAAAGAAGTATAATTCGAAGAAGAATAATTCGAAGAAGAAGAGGAAGAAGAAGAAGAATTCGAAGAAGAATTCAAAGAAGAAGAATTCGAAGAAGACAAATTCGAAGAAGAATTCGAAGAAGAAGAAGAAGAATTCGAAGAAGAATTCGAAGAAGAATTCGAAGAATTCGAAGAATTCAAACAATTCGAAGAAAAATTCTAAGACGAAGAAGAAGAAGTATTCGAAGAATTCGAAGAAGAAGAATTCGAAGAAGAAGAATTCGAAGAAGAAGAATTCGAAGAAGAATTCGAAGAAGAAAAAGAAGAAGAAGATGAAGAAGAAGAAGAAGAATTCGAAAAATAATAATAATAATAATAATAAGAAGAAGAAGAAGAAGAAGAAGAAGTATTCGAAGAAGAAGAAGAATTAGAAGAGGAAGAATAATAAGAAGAATTCGAAGAAGAAGAAGAAGAAGAAGATGAAGAAGAAGAAGAAGAAGATGAAGAAGAAGAAGAAGAATTCGAAGAAGAAGAAGAAGAAGAAGAAGAAGAAGAAGAAGAATTAGAAGAGGAAGAAGAAGAAGAAGAATTCGAAGAAAAAGAAGAATTCGAAGAAGAATTCGAAGAAGAAGAAGAATTCAAAGAAGAATTCGAAGTAGAAGAATTCGAAGAAGAATTCGAAGAAGAAGAAGAATTCGAAGAAGAAAAATTCGAAGAAGAAGAAAAAGAAGAATTCGAAGAAAAAGAAGAAGAATAATAAGAAGAATAATTCGAAAAAGAAGAATTCGAAGAAGAATTCGAAGAAGAAGAAGAAGAAGAATTCGAAGAAGAATTCAAAGAAGAAGAATTCGAAGAAGAAGTATTCGAAGAAGAATTCGAAGAAGAAGAAGAAGAATTCGAAGAAGAATTCGAAGAAGAAGAATTCAAAGAAGAAGAATAAGAATTCGAAGAAGAAGAAGAATTCGAAGAAGAAGAAGAAGAAGAAGAAGAATCGAAGAAGAAGAAGAAGAATTCGAATAATAATAATAATAATAATAATAAGAAGAAGAAGAAGAAGAAGAATTCGAAGAAGAAGATAAAGAATTTGAAGAAGAAGAATTCGAAGAAGATGAATTCGAAGAATTCGAAGAATTTGAAGAATTCGAAGAAGAAGAAAAAGATGAAGAAGATTTCGAAGAAGAAGAAGAATTCGAAGAAGAATTCGAAGCAGAATTCGAAGAAGAAGAATAAGAATAAGAAGAAGAATTCGAAGAAGTAGAAGAATTCGAAGAAGAAGAATTCGAAGAAGAAGAAGAAGGATTCGAAGAAGAACAAGAAGAAGAAGAAGAAGAATTTGAATAAGAAAAAGAAGAAGAAGAAGAAGAAGAATTCGAAGAAAAACAAGAAGAAGAAGAAGAATTCGAAGAAGAAGAATTCGAAGAAGAAGAATTCCAAGAATTCGAAGAAGAAGAAGAAGAAGAACTAGAAGAAGGAGAAGAAGAAGAAGAAGAATTCGAAAAAGAAGAATTCGAAGAAGAATTCGAAGAAGAATTCGAAGAAGAAGAATTCGAAGAAGAAGAAGAAGAATTCGAAGAAGAATTCGAAGAAGAAGAATTCGAAGAAGAAGAAGAAGAAGAATAAGAAGAATTCGAAGAAGAAGAATTCGAAGAAGAATTCGAAGAAGAAGAAGAAGAATAAGAATTCGAAGAATTCGAAGAAGAAGAAGAAGAATTCGAAGAATTCGCAGAAGAATTTGAAGTAGAAGAATTCGAAGAAAAAGAAGATGAATTCGAAGAAGAATTCGAAGAAGAATTCAAAGAAGAAGAATTCGAAGAAGACAAATTCGAAGAAGAATTCGAAGAAGAAGAAGAAGAATTCGAAGAAGAATTCGAAGAAGAATTCGAAGAATTCAAAGAATTCGAAGAAAAATTCTAAGACGAAGAAGAAGAAGTATTCGAAGAATTCGAAGAAGAAGAATTCGAAGAAGAAGAATTCGAAGAAGAATTCGAAGAAGAAGAAGAAGAATTCGAAGAAGAAGAAGAATTAGAAGAGGAAGAATAATAAGAAGAATTCGAAGAAGAAGAAGAAGATGAAGAAGAAGAAGAAGAATTCGAAGAAGAAGAAGAAGAAGAAGAATTAGAAGAGGAAGAAGAAGAAGAAGAATTCGAAGAAAAAGAAGAATTCGAAGAAGAATTCGAAGAAGAAGAATTCGAAGAAGAAGAAGAATTCGAAGAAGAATTCAAAGAAGAATTCGAAGAAGAAGAAGAATTCAAAGAAGAATTCGAAGTAGAAGAATTCGAAGAAGAATTCGAAGAAGAAGAAGAATTCGAAGAAGAAGAAGTATTCGAAGAAGAAAAATTCGAAGAAGAAGAAAAAGAAGAATTCGAAGAAAAAGAAGAAGAATAATAAGAAGAATAATTCGAAAAAGAAGAATTCGAAGAAGAAGAAGAAGAATTCGAAGAAGAATTCGAAGAAGAAGAATTCAAAGAAGAAGAATAAGAATTCGAAGAAGAAGAAGAATTCGAAGAAGAAGAAGAAGAAGAAGAAGAATCGAAGAAGAAGAAGAAGAATTCGAATAATAATAATAATAATAATAAGAAGAAGAAGAATAAGAAGAATTCGAAGAAGAAGATAAAGAATTTGAAGAAGAAGAATTCGAAGAAGATGAATTCGAAGAATTCGAAGAATTTGAAGAATTCGAAGAAGAAGAAAAAGATGAAGAAGATTTCGAAGAAGAAGAAGAATTCGAAGAAGAATTCGAAGCAGAATTCGAAGAAGAAGAATAAGAATAAGAAGAAGAATTCGAAGAAGTAGAAGAATTCGAAGAAGAAGAATTCGAAGAAGAAGAAGAAGGATTCGAAGAAGAACAAGAAGAAGAAGAAGAAGAATTTGAATAAGAAGAAGAAGAAGAAGAAGAATTCGAAGAAAAACAAGAAGAAGAAGAAGAAGAAGAAGAATTCGAAGAAGAAGAATTCCAAGAATTCGAAGAAAAAGAAGAAGAAGAAGAAGTAGAAGAAGAAGAAGAAGAAGAAGAAGAATTCGAAAAAGAAGAATTCGAAGAAGAATTCGAAGAAGAATTCGAAGAAGAAGAATTCGAAGAAGAAGAAGAAGAATTCGAAGAAGAATTCGAAGAAGAAGAATTCGAAGAAGAAGAATTCGAAGAAGAAGAAGAATTCGAAGAAGAATTCTAAGAAGAAGAAGAAGAATAAGAATTCGAAGAATTCGAAGAAGAATTTGAAGTAGAAGAATTCGAAGAAAAAGAAGATGATTTCGAAGAAGAATTCGAAGAAGAAGAAGAAGAAGAATTCGAAGTAGAAGAATTCGAAGAAGAAGAAGAATTCGAAGAAGAATTCGAAGAAGTAGAATTTGAAGAAGAAGAAAAAGAAGAAAAATTCGAAGAAGAAGAAGAATTCGAAGAAGAAGAATTCGAAAAAGAAGAAGTATTCGAAGAAAAAGAAGAAGAATAAGAAGAAGAATAATTCGAAAAAGAAGAATTCGAAGAAGAATTCAAAGAAGAAGAAGAAGAAGAATTCGAAGAAGAATTCAAAGAAGAAAAATTCGAAGAAGAAGAATTCGAAGAAGAATTCGAAGAAGAAGAAGAAGTAGAATTCGAAGAAGAAGAAGAGGAAGAATTCGAAGAAGAATAAGAAGAAGAAGAAGAAGAAGAATTCGAAGAAGAAGAAGAAGAATTCGAATAATAATAATAATAATAATAATAATAATAAGAAGAAGAAGAAGAAGAAGAAGATAAAGAATTTGAAGAAGAAGAATTCGAAGAACATGAATTCGAAGAATTCGAAGAATTCGAAGAATTCGAAGAAGAAGAAGAAAAAGATGAAGAAGATTTCGAAGACGAAGTATTCGAAGAAGAATTCGAAGCAGAATTCGAAGAAGAAGTATAAGAATAAGAAGAAGAATTCGAAGAAGTAGAAGAATTCGAAGAAGAAGAATTCGAAGAAGAAGAAGAAGGATTCGAAGAAGAACAAGAAGAAGAAGAAGAAGAAGAAGAAGAAGAATTCGAAGAAGAAGAATTCGAAGAAGAATTCGAAGACGAAGAAGAAGAAGAAGAAGAAGAAGAATTCGAAAAAGAATTCGAAGAAGAAGAATTCGAAGAAGAAGAAGAAGAATAAGAAGAAGAATTCGAAGAAGAAGAAATCGAAGAAGAAGAAGAAGAAGAAGAAGAAGAAGAAGAAGAAGAATTCGAAGAAGAAGAATTCGAAAAAGAAGAAGTATTCGAAGAAGAAGAATAAGAATTCGAGGAAGAAGAAGAAGAAGAATTCGAAGAAGAAGAATTTGAAGAAGAATTCGAAGAAGAATTCGAAGAAGAAGAAGAAGATGAAGAATTCCAAGAAGAATTCGAAGAAGAATTCGAAGAAGAAGAATTCAAAGAAGAAGAATTCGAAGAAGAAGAATTCGAAGAAGAAAAATTCGAAAAAGAAGAAAAAGAAGAATTTGAAGAAAAAGAAGAAGAATAAGAAGAAGAATAATTCGAAGAAGAAGAATTCGAAGAAGAAGAGGAAGAAGAAGAAGAAGAAGAATTCGAAGAAGAATTCAAAGAAGAATTCGAAGAAGAAGTTTTCGAAGAAGAATTCGAAGAAGAATTCGAAGAATTCAAAGAATTCGAAGAAAAATTCGAAGACGAAGAAGAAGAAGTATTCGAAGAATTCGAAGAAGAAGAATTCGAAGAAGAAGAATTCGAAGAAGAAGAAGAAGAAGAAGAATTCGAAGAAGAAGAATTCGAAGAAGAAAAAGAAGAATAATGCGAAACAGAAGAAGAATTCGAAGAAGAAGAAGAATTCGAAGAAGAATAATAATAAGAAGAAGAATTCGAAGAAGAAGAAGAAGAAGAAGAAGAAGAAGTATTCGAAGAAGAAGAAGAAGAAGAATTAGAAGAGGAAGATGTCGTGGTTTTGCCCCAGCCAAGGGCCGCACCCCACACAGTCGCTTGTACTTTTAAAAGGAAGGGGGAGGGAAAGTTGGGGGAGGGGGAAAAGGGAAGGAAGAAAGGAGGGAAAGAAACCACAACCTAGAAACCAGAACCACGCAGGTTGGGATAAGGATAGTTTACTAAACAATAACAGAAAACTAGATATAACAATAACAGAAGTTTAAAGCACAAAATAGATAAAACTGGTGATACACAATGCAATTTCTCACCAAACCACAGAACCCAGGCCGCACAGCTTAGAGCCGTCCCCGAACCCAGAAACTGCCCGTCCTGGTGTTGTCTCCTCCTCTTCCCCCCAGCCCCCCTTTATACTGAGCATGACGTAACTGGCATGGAATATCCTCTTTGGCCAATTCGGGTCACCTGTCCTGGCTGCGTCCCCTCCTTTCTCATTAGTAAGGAAGTATGAAGAACTGAGAAAGGTCCTTGATTGCCCGGCAACAACCAGAAACATCAGGGTGCTATCAGCACTGTTCTCATCCTAACACCCAAACATGGCATTCCATCCACTGCTAAAAATAATTAACTCCATCATAGCTGAAACCAGGACATTATCCACCCCTTATTCCATACCATTTACGTCATGATCAGATCCAACAATTTTCTTTGGGTACAACCAGTTTCGTGTTTCACACACCCATATATGTATGTACACATGTATGCACACATACGTGCATACAGATCTTATTCCCTCAGTCTGTGAATCATCCCTCTGAAGTTGTTGAGTTCATTTAAGCCGTGATTTTCAGGCTCCAGTTGTCGTAACAGTTTCTCAGGATAATTGTATGTTCCATTGGCTCGTTGCATGCTGCATCTCAGGCTCTTGACTGATACACCTGGCATGGTCCATGCTCATAGTCTGTGGGACAGAGTTTATTTTCAAAGGGAAAAAAAAGTTCTTGGGAGGCCAGGCTTTAGTTCCATCATCATGGCACTCATTCTTCATTAACTTGTATGACTCCGGCTATAATGCTATTGGTACAACATACAGCAATCATAACAATAATGAATATACAATAATGGGTTATTTAGCAATTATTATAATTTCTACTTTATTAATTATATTGGCTATTCTCACCCAAAATCAAATCCCCTTGAGGTACACATCGAACTTCTCCATCCCTCTGCATTACCCACCAAGTACAGCCAGGTCCTTGAGCAAAAACAATTCCAGACATGGGTTTACCTTTGCCTGAAGCAGGGATGACCCAAACTCTCTTTCCCAATACACTCTTCATATGCACTACTGGGACTCTGTCTCCCTCTACAGTACGTGGAAATTTTGACTGGGCAGGGCCAGCCCGATTGGTAGATCCCCTAGAGTTAACCAACCACGTGGCTTTGGCCAAATGTGTATCCCAATGCTTGAATGTCCCCACACACATTGCTTTCAGTGTAGTTTTTAAAAGTCCATTATATCGTTCAATTTTCCCAGAGGCCGGTGCATGATAAGGAATGTGGTACACCCACTCAATGCCATGCTCTTTGGCCCAGGTGTCTATAAGAGTGTTTCGGAAATGAGTCCCATTGTCTGACTCGATTCTTTCTGGAGTACCATGTCGCCAGAGGACTTGCCTTTCAAGGCCCAGAATTGTATTTCGAGCAGTGGCATGGGGTACGGGATATGTTTCTAGCCAGCCGGTAGTTGCCTCCACCATTGTAAGCACATAACGTTTGCCATGGCGGGTTTGTGGGAGGGTGATGTAATCAATCTGCCAAGCCTCCCCATATTTATATTTCATCCACCGTCCTCCATACCAAAGGGGCTTTAACCGCTTAGCTTGCTTGATTGCAGCACATGTCTCACATTCGTGGACAACTTGTGCGATGGCGTCCATGGTCAAGTCCACCCCTCGATCCCGAGCCCATCTATATGTTGCATCTCTCCCTTGATGACCCGAGGTATCATGAGCCCATCGAGCTATGAATAATTCACCCTTACGTTGCCAGTCTAGATCTACCTGAGCCACTTTAATCCTAGCAGCCTTATCTACCTGATGGTTGTTTTCATGTTCCTCCATGGCCCGACTCTTAGGTACATGGGCGTCGACATGACGTACCTTTACAACAAGTTTCTCTAACCGAGCAGAGATATCTTGCCATAAGTCATCAGCCCATATAGGTTTGCCTCTACGCTGCCAGTTGTTCTTTTTCCACTGCTGCAACCACCCCCACAGGGCATTCGCCACCATCCATGAATCAGTATAAAGGTAGAGCCTTGGCCACTTTTCTCTCTCAGCAATGTCCAGGGCTAACTGGATGGCCTTCACCTCAGCGAACTGGCTTGATTCACCTTTTCCTTCAGTGGCTTCTGCTACTCTTCTTATAGGATTCCATACAGCGGCTTTCCATCTCCGATGCTTACCCACAATGCGACAAGACCCATCGGTGAACAGGGCATATCGCTTCTCATTCTCTGGCAGTTCGTTGTAGGGTGGGGCTTCTTCAGCGCGTGTTACCTCCTCATCCTCTGGTGACATCCCAAAATCTTTGCCTTCTGGCCAGTCTGTGATCACCTCCACGATTCCTGGGCGATTGGGGTTTCCTATTCGAGCCCGCTGTGTAATTAGTGCAACCCACTTGCTCCACGTAGCATCAGTGGCATGGTGTGTAGAAGGAACCTTCCCTTTGAACATCCAGCCCAGCACCGGCAGTCGGGGTGCCAGGAGGAGCTGGGCTTCAGTTCCAATCACTTCTGAGGCGGCTCGAACCCCTTCATAGGCGGCCAGTATTTCCTTTTCTGTTGGAGTATAATTGGCCTCAGATCCTTTGTAGGCCCGACTCCAAAACCCCAGTGGTCGACCTCGAGTCTCCCCTTGTGCTTTCTGCCAGAGACTCCAGGTCGGGCCGTTCTCCCCAGCTGCAGTGTAGAGCACATTTTTAATATCTGTCCCTGTCCGGACAGGCCCAAGGGCCACTGCATGGACTATCTCGCGTTTGATCTGCTCAAAGGCTTGCTGTTGCTCAGGGCCCCATTGGAAATCATTCTTCTTTCGAGTTACATGGTAGAGTGGGCTCACAATGAGACTGTAGTTTGGGACATGCATTCGCCAAAAACCTATAACACCTAAGAAAGCTTGTGTTTCCTTTTTGTTGCTTGGTGGAGACATAGCTGCTATTTTATTAATAATGTCCATTGGGATCTGACGACGCCCATCCTGCCATTTTATTCCTAAAAACTGGATTTCTCGCGTAGGCCCCTTGACTTTACTTCGTTTTATAGCAAAACCGGCTTCTAAAAGGATTTTAATTACCCTGTTTCCTTTTTCAAAAACTTCCTCTGCTGTGTTGCCCCATACAATGATGTCATCAATATACTGCAGGTGCTCTGGTGCATCACCCTTTTCCAGTGTATTCTGGATTAGTCCATGGCAGATGGTGGGGCTATGTTTCCACCCCTGGGGCAGACGATTCCACGTGTATTGGATGCCTCTCCAGGTGAAAGCAAACTGTGGCCTGCACTCTGGCGCCAGTGGGATCGAGAAGAAAGCATTCGCAATGTCGATTGTGGCGTACCACTTGGCTGCCTTCGATTCCAATTCATACTGGAGCTCTAACATGTCTGGCACAGCAGCACTCATACCTGGAGTGACTTCATTTAGGCCACGATAATCTACTGTCAGCCTCCACTCTCCATTGGACTTCCTCACTGGCCATATGGGACTATTAAAGGGTGAGTGGGTTCGGCTGATCACTCCCTGATCCTCCAGTTGACGAATCAACTTATGGATGGGAATCAGGGAATCTCGGTTAGTACGGTATTGTCGTCTATGCACCGTCGTCGTAGCAACTGGCACTTGCTGTTCTTCAACCTTCAACAACCCCACAACAGCAGAATCCTCCGAGAGTCCAGGGAAGGCACACAGTTGTTCAATTTCTTCTGTTTCCAAAGCAGCTATTCCAAAAGCCCATCGGTACCCTTTTGGGTCTTTAAAATACCCTCTACGTAGATAATCTATACCTAAAATGCACGGAGCTTCTGGACCAGTCACAATGGGGTGTTTTTCCCAGTCCTTCCCAGTTAGGCTCACCTCAGCCTCTAGCACAGTTAGTTGTTGGGATCCCCCTGTCACTCCAGAAATACAAACGGGTTCTACCCCTTCATGATTCGATGGCATTAGAGTACACTGGGCACCAGTATCCACCAGAGCTTTGTACTCTTGTGGGTCTGACGTGCCAGGCCATCGGATCCACACAGTCCAATAAACCCGATTATCCCTCTCCTCCACCTGGCTGGAGGCAGGGCCCCTCTATTGCTGCTGATCATATTTGTTTTCCACTGGTTGCATAAAGGACTTAGAGGTCCCTTCAAGAGGATCAGACACATCAGACATATAGGTAGGCCTTCCAGTTGGTCTAGGGAACTGCCCAGTAGAAACTGGTGCAGCCTTCTTCCTGGCAGAATCTCGTTGTGCGAATGTTTTACCCCGCAGCTCATTTACTCGTGCTCGAAGGGCTGAGGTGGGCTGCATATCCCATTTCCTCATGTCCTCTCCATGATCAAGCAGGTAAAACCACAATGTACGTCGTGGTGTGTATTCTCCCTCTTGGAACGATGGACGCTTTCTCCCAGTAGCTGCAACATTGCTCCATACGGGTTGGGAGTTGGACACATTGTTGTCAAGTCGTTGAACCAGTTTTTCTACTGCTGCAATGACGGAGAGGGAAACATTGTCTTGGTATTTCCTGAGTCGGCAGGCCACCTCATTTACGGTTGGTGGATCCATATCATTCCAGTCAATTGCTGCCAGTGAATTGGTGTACCCTGATGGTGCACTTCGTACAACCTTACGCCACATATCTGGAGTGCATAGGACTTCATCAGGATCAGCGGGAAGCTGTGAATTGTCCAGATCATAATAAACTATCTCCCGTACAGCTAATTCTCTCAGGTGCTGGATAGCTGTCTCTATGCTGTTACACTTGGGTGTCTGACATGTAATATATTCCTTTATGGGATATCTTTCCTGCACACTTGACAGTAGTCGCCTCCAGAGGCTGAGGATTTCCGGCCTCCTCCCAATTGCTTTGTCAATTCCTCCTTCTCTAGCTAGGGATCCCAACTGCTTGGCCTCTCTGCCTTCTAATTCCAAACTATTGGCCCCGTGATCCCAACATCGGAGCAACCAAGTGATAATGTGCTCACTTGGGTGGCGGGTGAAATCTTTTCGAACCTCACGCAGCTCACTCAGAGTCAGGGATCGGGTAACAATCTCTGGTTCTGCCTCATCCTGATATCCTCGAGATGGCCCTGGTTGATCATCATCATCATCCGTCACTGTGCGAACTGATTTCTTTGTGCATTTCCTCTTTTGTACGGGAGCAACAGACACTGGTGTGGGTTGGTTTTTCTGATCATCTGCAGTGTCTGCTGTAGAGATTACAGTAGCTGCAGTGTCGGTCACAGGGGTTGCAGTAGCTGCAGTGTCAGCCCCAGTGGTTGCAGCAGCTATAGTATCTGCCAGTCTGTTTCCTTTCCCTTCTCCCTGACAGTGCTGACAGTGCTGACAGTGCTGCCTGCTATCAAGCAGTGTTTGATAAATAGTGGCCAGAGCCCAGCACAGTGCAGTAAGGTGTCCATCTCTGGGAAACCTACAGCAATTTTTCTTTAGGTATGCAGTCACTTGATCGGGGTCTTGTAGCTGTTCAGGAGTGAAGTTCCAAACCATCGGGCGTGAGAAAGTACCTAGGTACTTGCCCATACTTTGCCACATGCCCTGCCACTCGTGATTATTCTGTCTCGGAGAAAGCTCTTCAGTGGTATTCATAAACCTATGCTTGATATATAACAAAAACTGAACCATCTGCCCCAAACCTACCAATAGCAAAATGCTAGTTTGAATATCCCAGAGATATTGAAGATTTTCAAAAACTGCCATAAGAGCTGTTGTATTTAGCCCAAAGGAAAAGAAAGCAGTGCTGTTATTAACCCCTCCCTGTCCAAAGAATGGACAGGACAGCAAAACCTCATACAAGTACCAGCTTAAGCTCATGGTCATCGATATTATTGTATCATAGACCGATATCATAAAATACACTATAATGAAGTATGGGAACAAATATGGGAGCCGCAGACCTGAGAGAGTAAAGAATCCTGCCAGGATTGTATACAGCATGCGGTGGTTTTGCTGCCACAGCCATGGACACAGCCTTGTGAATAAATACCACAGCATCGTGACCAGAGATTGCTTAAACAACAGTGCTTATCTTAATTGCGATAGTTAGGGTCAGATCTACCGTTATCCCAACCGTTCGTGGCCCCACGTTGGGCGCCAAAATGACTGTCGTGGTTTTGCCCCAGCCAAGGGCCGCACCCCACACAGTCGCTTGTACTTTTAAAAGGAAGGGGGAGGGAAAGTTGGGGGAGGGGGAAAAGGGAAGGAAGAAAGGAGGGAAAGAAACCACAACCTAGAAACCAGAACCACGCAGGTTGGGATAAGGATAGTTTACTAAACAATAACAGAAAACTAGATATAACAATAACAGAAGTTTAAAGCATAAAATAGATGAAACTGGTGATACACAATGCAGTTTCTCACCAAACCACAGAACCCAGGCCGCACAGCTTAGAGCCGTCCCCGAACCCAGAAACTGCCCGTCCTGGTGTTGTCTCCTCCTCTTCCCCCCAGCCCCCCTTTATACTGAGCATGACGTAACTGGCATGGAATGTCCTCTTTGGCCAATTCGGGTCACCTGTCCTGGCTGCGTCCCCTCCTTTCTCATTAGTAAGGAAGTATGAAGAACTGAGAAAGGTCCTTGATTGCCCGGCAACAACCAGAAACATCAGGGTGCTATCAGCACTGTTCTCATCCTAACACCCAAACATGGCATTCCATCCACTGCTAAAAATAATTAACTCCATCATAGCTGAAACCAGGACAGAAGAATAATAAGAAAAATTCGAAGAAGAAGAAGAATTCGAAGAAGAAGAAGAAGAAGAAGAAGAAGAAGAAGAAGAAGAAGAAGATGAAGAAGAAGAAGAAGATGAAGAAGAAGAAGAAGAATTCGAAGAAGAATTCGAAGAAGAAGAAGAATTTGAAGAAGAAGAAGAAGAAGAATTTGAAGAAGAAGAAGAAGAATTCGAAGAAGAATTCGAAGAAGAAGAAGAATTCAAAGAAGTATTCGAAGTAGAAGAATTCGAAGAAGAATTCGAAGAAGAAGAATTCGAAAAAGAAAAATTCGAAGAAGAAGAAAAAGAAGAATTCGAAGAAAAGAAGAAGAAGAAGAATAATTCGATGAAGAATTCAAAGAAGAAGAATTCGAAGAAGAAGAATTCGAAGAAGAATTTGAAGAAGAAGAATTCAAAGAAGAAGAAGAATAATTCGAATAATAATAATAAGAAGAATTCGAAGAAGAAGATAAAGAATTCGAAGAAGAAGAATTCGAAGAAGATGAATTCGAAGAATTTGAAGAATTCGAAGAATTCGAAGAAGAAGAAAAAATGAAGAAGATTTCGAAGAAGAAGAATAATTCGAAGAAGAATTCGAAGAAGAATTCGAAGCAGAATTCGAAGAAGAAGAAGAAGAATAAGAAGAAGAATTCGAAGAAGAAGAATTCGAAGAAGAAGAAGAAGAATAAGAAGAATTCGAAGAAGAAGAATTCGAAGAAGAATTCGAAGAAGAAGAATTCGAAGAAGAATTCGAGAATTCGAAGAAGAAGAATTCGAAGAATTCGAAGAAGAATTTGAAGTAGAAGAATTCGAAGAAGAAGATGAATTCGAAGAAGAATTCGAAGCAGAATTCGAAGAAGAAGAAGAAGAATAAGAAGAAGAATTCGAAGAAGAAGAATTCGAAGAAGAAGAAGAAGAATAAGAAGAATTCGAAGAAGAAGAATTCGAAGAAGAATTCGAAGAAGAAGAATTCGAAGAAGAATTCGAGAATTCGAAGAAGAAGAATTCGAAGAATTCGAAGAAGAATTTGAAGTAGAAGAATTCGAAGAAGAAGATGAATTCGAAGAAGAATTCGAATAAGAAGAAGAAGAATTCGAAGAATTCGAAGAAGAAGAATTTGAAGAAGAATTTGAAGAAGAATTTGAAGAAGAAGAAGAAGAAGAAGAAGAAGAAGAATTCGAAGAAAAACAGGAAGAAGAAGAAGAAGAAGAAGAAGAATTCGAAGAAGAAGAATTCCAAGAATTCGAAGAAGAAGAAGAAGAAGAAGAAGTAGAAGAAGAAGAAGAAGAAGAAGAATTCGAAAAAGAATTCGAAGAAGAATTCGAAGAAGAAGAATTCGAAGAAGAAGAAGAAGAATAAGAAGAATTCGAAGAAGAAGAATTCGAAGAAGAATTCGAAGAAGAAGAAGAAGAAGAAGAATTCGAGAATTCGAAGAAGAAGAAGAAGAAGAAGAATTCGAAGAAGAATTTGAAGTAGAAGAATTCGAAGAAGAAGATGAATTCGAAGAAGAAGATAAAGAATTCGAAGAAGAATTCGAAGAAGATGAATTCGAAGAATTCGAAGAATTCGAAGAAGAAGAAGAAAAAGATGAAGAAGATTTCGAAGACGAAGAATTCGAAGAAGAATTCGAAGCAGAATTCGAAGAAGAAGAATAAGAATAAGAAGAATTCGAAGAAGTAGAAGAATTCGAAGAAGAAGAATTCGAAGAAGAAGAAGAAGGATTCGAAGAAGAACAAGAAGAAGAAGAAGAAGAAGAAGAATTCGAAGAAGAAGAATTCCAAGAATTCGAAGAAGAAGAAGAAGAAGAATTCGAAGAAGAAGAAGAAGAAGAAGAAGAAGAAGAATTCGAAAAAGAATTCGAAGAAGAATTCGAAGAAGAATTCGAAAAAGAAGAATTCGAAGAAGAAGAAGAAGAATAAGAAGAAGAATTCGAAGAAGAAGAAATCGAAGAAGAAGAAGAAGAAGAAGAAGAAGAAGAAGATGAAGAAGAAGAAGAAGAATTCGAAGAAGAAGAAGAATTCGAAGAAGAATTCGAAGAAGAAGAAGAATTCGAAGAAGAAGAAAAAGAAGAAGAATTCGAAGAAGAAGAAGAAGAATTCGAAAAAGAAAAATTCGAAGAAGAAGAAAAAGAAGAATTCGAAGAAAAAGAAGAAGAAGAAGAATAATTCGAAGAAGAATTCAAAGAAGAAGAATTCGAAGAAGAAGAATTCGAAGAAGAATTCGAAGAAGAAGAAGAAGAAGAAGAATTCGAAGAAGAAGATAAAGAATTCGAAGAAGAAGAATTCGAAGAAGATGAATTCGAAGAATTCGAAGAATTCGAAGAAGAAGAAAAAGATGAAGAAGATTTCGAAGAAGAATAATAATTCGAAGAAGAATTCGAAGAAGAATTCGAAGCAGAATTCGAAGAAGAAGAAGAAGAAGAAGAAGAAGAATTCGTAGAAGAAGAATTCGAAGAAGAAGAAGAAGAAGAATTCGAAGAAGAATTTGAAGTAGAAGAATTCGAAGAAGAAGTTGAATTCGAAGAATAATTCGAAGAAGAAGAATTCGAAGAAGAAGAAGAAGAATTCGAAGAAGAAGAAGAAGAAGAAGAAGAAGAAGAAGAAGAATTCGAAGAAAAACAGGAAGAAGAAGAAGAAGAAGAATTCGAAGAAGAAGAAGAAGAAGAAGAAGAAGAATTCGAAGAAGAATTCCAAGAATTCGAAGAAGTAGAAGAAGAAGAAGTAGAAGAAGAAGAAGAAGAAGAAGAAGAATTCGAAAAAGAATTCGAAGAAGAATTCGAAGAAGAATTCGAAGAAGAAGAATTCGAAGAAGAATTCGAAGAAGTAGAAGAATTCGAAGAAGAAGAATTCGAAGAAGAAGAAGAATAAGAAGTATTCGATGAAGAAGAATTCGAAGAAGAATTCGAAGAAGAAGAAGAAGAAGAAGAATTCGAGAATTCGAAGAAGAAGAAGAAGAATTCGAAGAATTCGAAGAAGAATTTGAAGTAGAAGAATTCGAAGAAGAAGAAGAATTCGAAGAAGAAGAATTCGAAGAAGAATAAGAATTCGAAGAAGAAGAAGGATTCGAAGAAGAATTCGAAGAAGAAGAAGAAGAATTCGAAGAAGAAGAATTCGAAGAAGGAGAATTCGAAGAAGAAGAAGTATTCGAAGAATAAATCGAAGAAGAATTCAAAGAAGAATTCGAAGAAGAAGAATTCGAAGAAGAATTAGAAGAAGAAGAATAATTCGAAGAAGAATAACTCGAATAAGAAGAAGAAGAATTCGAAGAAGAATTCGAAGAAGAAGAAGAAGAAGATGAAGACGAAAAAGAAGAAGAATTCGAAGAAGAAGAAGAATTCGAAGAAGAATTCAAGAAGAAGATTTCGAAGAAAAAGAAGAATTCGAAGAGGAAGAAAGATTCGAAGAAGAATTCGAAGAAGAAGAATTCGAAGAAGAAGAATTCGAAGAAGGAAAATTCGAAGAAGAAGAAGAAGAATTCGAAGAAGAATTCGAAGAAGAAGAATTCAAAGAAGAATTCGAAGACGAAGAATTCAAAAAAGAAGAATTCGAAGAAGAAGAAGATTTTGAAGAAGAATTCGAAGAAGAAGAATTCGAAGAAGAAGAATTCGAAGAAGAAGAAGAATTCGAAGAAGAAGAATTCGAAGAAGAAGAAGAAGAATTCGAAGAAGAATTCGAAGAAGAATTTGAAGTAGAAGAATTCGAAGAAGAAGAATTCGAAGAATTCGAAGAAGAAGAATTCGTAGAAGAAGAAGAATTCGAAGAAGAAAAATAATTCGAAGAAGAAGAATTCGAAAAAGAAGAAGAATTCGAAGAATAAGAAGAAGTATTCGAAGAAGAATTCGAAGAAGAAGAATTCGAAGAAGAAGAAGAATAAGAAGAATTCGATGAAGAAGAATTCAAAGAAGAAGAAGAATGTGAAGAATTTGAAGAAGAAGAAGAAGAAGAAGAAGAATTCGAAGAAGAAGAAGTGGAATTCGAAGAAGAAGAAGAAGAATTCGTAGAAGAAGAATTCAAAGAAGAAGAAGAATTCGAAGAAGAAGAAGAAGAAGAAAAAGAAGAAGAAGAATTCGAAGAAGAAGAAGATGAAGAAGATTTGGAAGAAGAAGAAGAATTCGAAGAAGAATTCAAAGAAGAATTCGAAGCAGAAGAAGAAGAAGAAGAATTCAAAGAAGAATTCGAAGAAGAATTCGAAGAAGAATTCGAAGAATAAGAATAAGAAGAAGAAGAAGAATTCGAAGAAGAATTCGAAGAAGAAGAAAAATTCGAAGAAGAAAAAGAAAAATTGGAAGAAGAAGAATTCGGAGAAGAAGAACAATTCGAAGAAGAAGAAGTAGAAGAATTCGAATAATAAGAAGAAAAGAATTCGAAGAAGAAGAAGAAGAAGAAGAATTCGAAGAAGAAGAAGAAGAATTCGAAGAAGAATTCGAAGAAGAAGAAGAAGAAGAAGAAGAATAAGAAGAATTCGAAGAAGAAGTATTCGAAGAAGAAGAATTCGGAGAAGAAGAAGAAGAATTCGGAGAAGAAGAAGAAGAAGAAGAAGAATTTGAATAAGAATAAGAAGAAGAAGAAGAAGAAGAATTCGAAAAAGAATTCGAAGAATTCGAAGAAGAATTCGACGAAGAAGAATTCGAAGAATAAGAATAAGAATAAGAAGAATTCGAAGAAGAAGAATAAGAAGAATTCGAAGAAGAAGAATTCGAAGAAGAATTCGAAGAAGGAGAAGAAGAAGAAGAATTCGAAGAAGAAGAAGAAGAATTTGAAGAAGAAGAAGAATTTGAAGAAGAAGAACAATTCGAAGAAGAAGAATTCGAAGAAGAATTCGAAGAATTCGAAGAAGCAGAAGAAGAAGAAGAATTTGAAGAAGAATTCGAAGAAGAAGAAGAATGTGAAGAATTTGAAGAAGAATAAGAAGAAGAATTCGAAGAAGAAGAATTCGAAGAATTCGAAGAAGAATTCGAAGAAGAAGAATTCGAAGAAGAAGAATAATTCGAAGAAGAAGAATTCGAAAAAGAAGAAGAAGAATTCGAAGAAGAAGAAGAAGTATTCGAAGAAGAATTCGAAGAAGAAGAATTCGAAGAAGAATAAGAATGTGAAGAATTTGAAGAAGAAGAAGAAGAAGAAGAATTCGAAGAAGAAGAAGAGGAATTTGAAGAAGAAGAAGAAGAATTCGTAGAAGAATTCGAAGAAGAAGAAGAATTCGAAGAAGAAGAATTCGAAAAAGAAGAAGAAGAATTCGAAGAAGAAGAAGAAGAATTTGAAGAAGAATTCGAAGAAGAAGAATACGAAGAAGAAGAATTCGAAGAAGAAGAATTCGAAGAAGAAGAAGAATTCGAAGAAGAAGAATTCGAAGAAGAAGAAGAATTCGAAGAAGAAGAAAGATTCGAAGAAGAATTCGAAGAAGAAGAATTTGAAGAAGAAGAATTCGAAGAAGAAGAATTCGAAGAAGAATTCGAAGAAGAATTCGAAGAAGAAGAAGAAGAAGAATTCGAAGAAGAAGAATTCGAAAAAGAAGAAGGATTTGAACAAGAATTCGAAGTAGAAGAAGAAGAATTTGAAGAAGAAGAAGAATTCGAAGAAGGAGAATTCAAAGAAGAAGAAGAAGAATTCGAAGATGAATTCGAAGAAGAAGAAGTGTTCGAAGAAGAATTCGAAGAAGAATTCAAAGAAGAATTCAAAGAATAAGAATTCGAAGAAGAATTCGAAGAAGAATTCGAAGAAGAAGAAGAAGAATTCGAAGAAGAAGAAGAAGAATTCGAAGAAGAAGAATTTGAAGAAGAAGAAGAAGAAGAAGAAGAAGAAGAATTCGAAGAAGAATTCGAAGAAGCATTCGAAGAAGAAGAATTCAAAGAAGAATTCGAAGAAGAAGAATTCGAAAAAGAAAATTCGAAGAAGAAGAAGAATTCGAAGAAGAAGAAGAATAAGAATTCGAAGAATTCGAAAAAGAAGAAGAAGAATTCGAAGAAGAAGAAGAAGAAGGAGAACGAGAAGAAGAAGGAGAACAGAAGAAGAAGAATTCGAAGAAGAAGAAGGAGAAGAAGAAGGAGAAGAAAGAGAAGGAGAAGGAGAAGAAGAAGGAGAAGAAAAAGAAGAAAAAGAAGGAGAAGAAGAAGAAGAAGAAGAAGAAGAAGGAGAAGAAGGAGACGAAGAAGAAGAAGAAGGAGAAACAGAAGAAGAAGAAGAAGAAAGAGAAGAAGAATTCGAAGAAGAAGAAAGAGAAGAAGAATTCGAAGAAGAAGAAGAAGAATTCGAAGAAGAAGAAGAAGAATTCGAAGAATTCGAGGAAGAAGAATTCGAAGAAGAAGAATTCGAAGAAGAAGTATTCGAAGAAGAAGAATTCGAAGAAGAAGAAGAATTCGAAGTAGAAGAAGAATAATTCGAGGAAGAAGAAGAAGAATTCGAAGAAGAATTCGAAGAAGAAGAAGAATTCGAAGAAGATTAATTCGAAGAAGAAGAATTCCAAAAAGAAGAAGAAGAAGAATTCAAAGAAGAATTCAAAGAAGAAGAAGAATACGAAGAAGAAGAATTCGAAAAAGAAGTATTCGAAGAAGAATAATTCGAAGAAGAAGAAGAAGAAGAAGAAGACGAAGAATTCGAAGAATCAGAAGAAGAAGAATCAAGAGAAGAACAAGAAGAAGAAGAAGAATCAGAAAAAGAAGACGAATCAGAAGAAGAAGAAGAATCAGAAGAAGAATCAGAAGAAGAATCAGGAGAAGAAGAATCAGAAAAAGAAGAAGAAGGAGAAGAAGAAGAAGAAGAATTCAAAGAATTCGAAGAAGAATAATTCGAAGAATTCGAAGAAGATGAATTCGAAGTAGAAGAAGAAGAAGAATTCTAAGAAGAAGAAGAAGAATTCGAAGAATTCAAAGAAGAATTCGAAGAACAAGAAAAATTCGAAGAAAAAGAATTCGAAGAAGAAGAAAAAGAATTCTAAGAAGAAGAATTCGAAGAAGAATTCAAAGAAGAAGACGAAGAATTCGAAGAAGAAGACGAAGAATTCGTAGAATTCGAAGAAGAACAAAAAGAAGAAGAAGAATCAGGAGAAGATAAAGAAGAAGAAGAATCAGAAGAATCAGAAGAAGAATCAGAAGAAGAAGAAGAAGAAGTAGAAGAAGAAGAAGAATCAGAAGAAGAATCAGAAGAAGAAAAATTCGAAGAATTCGAAGAAGTATTCGAAGATGAATTCGAAGAAGAATTCGAAGAATTCTAAGAATAAGAAGAAAAATTCTAAGAATAAGAAGAATTCGAAGAAGAAGAATTCGAAGAAGAAAAATTCGTAGAAGAAGAAGAATCAGAAGAAGAATCAGAAGAATCAGAAGAATCAGAAGAAGAATCAGAAGAATCAGAAGAAGAATCAGAAGAAGAATCAGAAGAAGAAGAATTCGAAGAAGAATTCGAAGAAGAAGAAGAAGAATCAGAAGAAGAAGAATAATCAGAAGATGAAGAAAAAGAAGAAGGAGAAGGAGAAGGAGAAGAAGGAAAAGGAGAAGAAGGAGAAGAAGGAGAATCAGAAGAATCAGAAGAAGAAGAATCACAATCAGAAGAAGAAGAAGAATCAGAAGAAGAAGAAGAAGAAGTAGAAGAAAAAGAAGAAGAAGAAGAAGTAGAAGAAAAAGAAGAAGAAGAAGAAGAAGTAGAAGAAGAAGAATCAGAAGAAGAATCAGAAGAAGAATCAGAAGAAGAAGAAGAATTCGAAGGAGAAGAAGAAAAATTCGAAGAATTCGAAGAAGTATTCGAAGATGAATTCGAAGAAGAATTCGAAGAAGAATTCGAAGAAGAAGAAGAATTCTAAGAAGAAGTATTCGAAGAAGAATTCGAAGAATAATTTGAAGAAGAAGAATTTGAAGAAGAAGAAGAAGAAGAAGAAGAAGAAGGAGAAGAAGAAGAAGAACAAGGAGAAGGAGAAGAAGAAGGAGAAGAAGAAGAAGGAGAAGAAGAAGAAGAATCAGAAGAATCCGAAGAAGAAGAAGAATCAGAGGAAGAAGAATCAGAAGAAGAAGAATCAGAAGAATAATCAGAAGAAGAAGAAAAATCAGAAGAAGAAGAATCAGAAGTAGAATCAGAAGAATCAAACTAAGAATCAGAAGAAAAAGGAGGAGAAGAAGAAGAAGATGAAGAAGAAGAAGAAGAAGAAGAAGAAGAAGAAGAAGAAAAAGAAGAAGAAGAATCAGAAGAATCAGAAGAAGAAGAAGAAGAAGAAGAAGAAGAAGGAGAAGAAGGAGAAGAAGAAGAATAAGAACAAGGAGAAGGAGAAGAAGAAAAAGGAGAAGAAGAAGAAGGAGAAGAAGAAGGAGAAGAAGGAGAAGAAGGAGAAGGATAAGGAGAAGAAGAAGGAGAAGAAAAACAAAGAGAAGGAGAAGAACAAGAAGGAGAAGGAGAAGGTAAAGGATAAGAAGAAGGAGAAGAAGAAGAACAAGAAGAATGAGAAGAACAAGAAGGAGAAGGAGAAGGTAAAGTATAAGAAGAAGGAGAAGAAGAAGGGGAAGAAGAGGAATTTTAAGTAGAAGAAGAAAAAGAAGAAGAAGAAGAAGAAGAATCAGAAGAAGAAGAAAAAGAAGAAGGAGAAGGAGAAGAAGAAGAAGAAGATGGAGAAGGAGAAGAAGAAGAAAAAGAAGGAGAAGAAGTAGAAGAAGGAGAAGTATAAGAAGAAGGAGAAGGAGAAGAAGAAGAAGGAGAAGAAGAAGAAGAAGAAGAAGAAGACGAAGAATTCGAAGAATCAGAAGAAGAAGAATCAAGAGAAGAACAAGAAGAAGAAGAAGAATCAGAAAAAGAAGACGAATCAGAAGAAGAAGAAGAATCAGAAGAAGAATCAGAAGAAGAATCAGGAGAAGAAGAATCAGAAAAAGAAGAAGAAGGAGAAGAAGAAGAAGAAGAATTCAAAGAATTCGAAGAAGAATAATTCGAAGAATTCGAAGAAGATGAATTCGAAGTAGAAGAAGAAGAAGAATTCTAAGAAGAAGAAGAAGAATTCGAAGAATTCAAAGAAGAATTCGAAGAACAAGAAAAATTCGAAGAAAAAGAATTCGAAGAAGAAGAAAAAGAATTCTAAGAAGAAGAATTCGAAGAAGAATTCAAAGAAGAAGACGAAGAATTCGAAGAAGAAGACGAAGAATTCGTAGAATTCGAAGAAGAACAAAAAGAAGAAGAAGAATCAGGAGAAGATAAAGAAGAAGAAGAATCAGAAGAATCAGAAGAAGAATCAGAAGAAGAAGAAGAAGAAGTAGAAGAAGAATAAGAATCAGAAGAAGAATCAGAAGAAGAAAAATTCGAAGAATTCGAAGAAGTATTCGAAGATGAATTCGAAGAAGAATTCGAAGAATTCTAAGAATAAGAAGAAAAATTCTAAGAATAAGAAGAATTCGAAGAAGAAGAATTCGAAGAAGAAAAATTCGTAGAAGAAGAAGAATCAGAAGAAGAATCAGAAGAATCAGAAGAATCAGAAGAAGAATCAGAAGAATCAGAAGAAGAATCAGAAGAAGAATCAGAAGAAGAAGAATTCGAAGAAGAATTCGAAGAAGAAGAAGAAGAATCAGAAGAAGAAGAATAATCAGAAGATGAAGAAAAAGAAGAAGGAGAAGGAGAAGGAGAAGAAGGAAAAGGAGAAGAAGGAGAAGAAGGAGAATCAGAAGAATCAGAAGAAGAAGAATCACAATCAGAAGAAGAAGAAGAATCAGAAGAAGAAGAAGAAGAAGTAGAAGAAAAAGAAGAAGAAGAAGAAGTAGAAGAAAAAGAAGAAGAAGAAGAAGAAGTAGAAGAAGAAGAATCAGAAGAAGAATCAGAAGAAGAATCAGAAGAAGAAGAAGAATTCGAAGGAGAAGAAGAAAAATTCGAAGAATTCGAAGAAGTATTCGAAGATGAATTCGAAGAAGAATTCGAAGAAGAATTCGAAGAAGAAGAAGAATTCTAAGAAGAAGTATTCGAAGAAGAATTCGAAGAATAATTTGAAGAAGAAGAATTTGAAGAAGAAGAAGAAGAAGAAGAAGGAGAAGAAGAAGAAGAACAAGGAGAAGGAGAAGAAGAAGGAGAAGAAGAAGAAGGAGAAGAAGAAGAAGAATCAGAAGAATCCGAAGAAGAAGAAGAATCAGAGGAAGAAGAATCAGAAGAAGAAGAATCAGAAGAATAATCAGAAGAAGAAGAAAAATCAGAAGAAGAAGAATCAGAAGTAGAATCAGAAGAATCAAACTAAGAATCAGAAGAAAAAGGAGGAGAAGAAGAAGAAGATGAAGAAGAAGAAGAAGAAGAAGAAGAAGAAGAAGAAGAAAAAGAAGAAGAAGAATCAGAAGAATCAGAAGAAGAAGAAGAAGAAGAAGAAGAAGAAGGAGAAGAAGGAGAAGAAGAAGAATAAGAACAAGGAGAAGGAGAAGAAGAAAAAGGAGAAGAAGAAGAAGGAGAAGAAGAAGGAGAAGAAGGAGAAGAAGGAGAAGGATAAGGAGAAGAAGAAGGAGAAGAAAAACAAAGAGAAGGAGAAGAACAAGAAGGAGAAGGAGAAGGTAAAGGATAAGAAGAAGGAGAAGAAGAAGAACAAGAAGAATGAGAAGAACAAGAAGGAGAAGGAGAAGGTAAAGTATAAGAAGAAGGAGAAGAAGAAGGGGAAGAAGAGGAATTTTAAGTAGAAGAAGAAAAAGAAGAAGAAGAAGAAGAAGAATCAGAAGAAGAAGAAAAAGAAGAAGGAGAAGGAGAAGAAGAAGAAGAAGATGGAGAAGGAGAAGAAGAAGAAAAAGAAGGAGAAGAAGTAGAAGAAGGAGAAGTATAAGAAGAAGGAGAAGGAGAAGAAGAAGAAGGAGAAGAAGAAGAAGAAGAAGAAGAAGACGAAGAATTCGAAGAATCAGAAGAAGAAGAATCAAGAGAAGAACAAGAAGAAGAAGAAGAATCAGAAAAAGAAGACGAATCAGAAGAAGAAGAAGAATCAGAAGAAGAATCAGAAGAAGAATCAGGAGAAGAAGAATCAGAAAAAGAAGAAGAAGGAGAAGAAGAAGAAGAAGAATTCAAAGAATTCGAAGAAGAATAATTCGAAGAATTCGAAGAAGATGAATTCGAAGTAGAAGAAGAAGAAGAATTCTAAGAAGAAGAAGAATTCGAAGAATTCAAAGAAGAATTCGAAGAACAAGAAAAATTCGAAGAAAAAGAATTCGAAGAAGAAGAAAAAGAATTCTAAGAAGAAGAATTCGAAGAAGAATTCAAAGAAGAAGACGAAGAATTCGAAGAAGAAGACGAAGAATTCGTAGAATTCGAAGAAGAACAATAAGAAGAAGAAGAATCAGGAGAAGATAAAGAAGAAGAAGAATCAGAAGAATCAGAAGAAGAATCAGAAGAAGAAGAAGAAGAAGTAGAAGAAGAATAAGAATCAGAAGAAGAATCAGAAGAAGAAGAAAAATTCGAAGAATTCGAAGAAGTATTCGAAGATGAATTCGAAGAAGAATTCGAAGAATTCTAAGAATAAGAAGAAAAATTCTAAGAATAAGAAGAATTCGAAGAAGAAGAATTCGAAGAAGAAATCTTCGTAGAAGAAGAAGAATCAGAAGAAGAATCAGAAGAATCAGAAGAATCAGAAGAAGAATCAGAAGAATCAGAAGAAGAATCAGAAGAAGAATCAGAAGAAGAAGAATTCGAAGAAGAATTCGAAGAAGAAGAAGAAGAATCAGAAGAAGAAGAATTCGAAGAAGAATTCGAAGAAGAAGAAGAAGAATCAGAAGAAGAAGAATAATCAGAAGATGAAGAAAAAGAAGAAGGAGAAGGAGAAGGAGAAGAAGGAAAAGGAGAAGAAGGAGAAGAAGGAGAATCAGAAGAATCAGAAGAAGAAGAATCACAATCAGAAGAAGAAGAAGAATCAGAAGAAGAAGAAGAAGAAGAAGTAGAAGAAAAAGAAGAAGAAGAAGAAGAAGTAGAAGAAGAAGAAGAAGAATCAGAAGAAGAATCAGAAGAAGAATCAGAAGAAGAAGAAGAATTCGAAGGAGAAGAAGAAAAATTCGAAGAATTCGAAGAAGTATTCGAAGATGAATTCGAAGAAGAATTCGAAGAAGAATTCGAAGAAGAAGAAGAATTCTAAGAAGAAGTATTCGAAGAAGAATTCGAAGAATAATTTGAAGAAGAAGAATTTGAAGAAGAAGAAGAAGAAGAAGAAGAAGGAGAAGAAGAAGAAGAATCAGAAGAATCCGAAGAAGAAGAAGAATCAGAGGAAGAAGAATCAGAAGAAGAAGAATCAGAAGAATAATCAGAAGAAGAAGAATCAGAGGAAGAAGAATCAGAAGAAGAAGAATCAGAAGAATAATCAGAAGAAGAAGAAAAATCAGAAGAAGAAGAATCAGAAGTAGAATCAGAAGAATCAAACTAAGAATCAGAAGAAAAAGGAGGAGAAGAAGAAGAAGATGAAGAAGAAGAAGAAGAAGAAGAAGAAGAAGAAGAAGAAAAAGAAGAAGAAGAATCAGAAGAATCAGAAGAAGAAGAAGAAGAAGAAGAAGAAGAAGGAGAAGAAGAAGAAGAAAAAGAAGAAGAAGAATCAGAAGAATCA